>JAQGAB010000013.1:0-79598 GCA_034696565.1 Isotomurus graminis
AGAGTCTCTACACACACACACATACAACTTGTGTGAGTGAAATAGTAAAAGATTGAATTTAGATTGATGTGGTGATACTCTTTTTCAGCGAATGGAATTGGACAGGTCAAAATCGAATGCCACAATAGGATTTTGTGTTCCTATTCTCTGTCATTATTATAATATTTATTCCATTGTTCATTGTCCACCGCTAAATGGATTCAACTTGATTTAGAAACATACCGTTGCTCAAGCTATCTATTACTTTGTACACATTCACCATGTTGAAACCTTGTTCACTATACTCTGCATTATCATCTCACCCTCTTCGTCCGACTTTGTGACTACCTCGTAAAATTATTTATCATGAGTGATTGTCATTATTTACATCATTCATATTTGTAACTTGCCGTACAACGATGATTGCGTGGGAGGATACGATAATAATGAAGGCTGTACACAGTATACCACAATCATTCTTTAAAAGAGTTCTATAACATTGAACAACCACGCAATGGATTTTTTTCTGCAAGATACTTTTAAATCGCCGTTGAAGAAACAAATGCATTTGAAATTCATTGGAATTCATGAACAATTTTTTGTGTCCAAAATGAGGTTATGAAATGTATTAATTACATAACCACTATTATCCGGCTTCATTGCTATTTTAGCTATTATATAGCTTTGGATATTCTCCTCTAGATTCGTATTTCGTTCGACTTTAAAGAATGAACAATTTTACTTGTAACTCGAAACTTTGTAATTTATTTATTTCAATGTACTGTAACTTTATCAGTATGGTATTCTTTAAAAAATAATAAAATGCAAACCTCACCTGCACCAACATGTCTCAGGTACAACTGTGCGTATAGAACCTTCTTCAAAGATTAATGTCACATTTCATGCATTATCTCCTATCATTTTGTTTCTTGCGTTTAGAACAAATCTGTAGAGCAACTGCGTAAAATATCAACTGTTGGTTTATCTCTTTATTCTCCTTTTGACTCATTAATTTCAAGAAAATAGAGTTGCTTGTGATGACAACATTATCGTAAATACAATTTATCCTTCAAGTACATGTATCTTAATCATCTTAATTTGTTCTAGAATCCTAGAATTTGATAGTAGAAATGTGTGTGTACCTTCCTAAATTAATAAAGCCTTCAACTTATTTTTTTGCATTCAACAACAAATAAGCCCATCGGGTAAGATAAGCTTTACAAGGAAACTTAGCTTACTGACTTGCATACATTTGTGCATCTTCATTTGCATCCACCTTGTCCACATCTGATAGGCCAAAGGGTCCAATCCAAATGAATCTCCGTTGAGTGTACTGACTAAGTAGTATAAGATTTGTAAAAGGTGAGTTCACGACGTCTTGTGTGGCAAAGTGAAAAATTACACAACTCTGAAGTTCCTCCTGATGATAAGGCTACATGTATAATGTGTTTGATCATGAGATGCTGCGATGCGGCTTCACAAGTGCTGCACCAGATTTCCCAAGACTTACGATCGCTCCTACTACGTCAGATGAAACAGGTAATACCTTTTTTCCACCTGGTTGACAATTATTGGTGCTAACTAGCACTATAAGAACCATATAGAGAAGTAGTAGGCCCATCATGCAACAGTGGAGATGCAGACTCTGATCTTCTTCCCTTTCTAATCATTATGTATGTTCGTTGTGTGAAGTCTTGGACCCAAAGTCACTGTTCTGTGAACATCTTACCACCGGATTAATGAGAACCCCATTGTCCACAGCTTATTAAAAGTCAACGCACAAATCTGTCAAGAGTTCACAAGTGGGAGAGGACAATATAATGACAAGTCTACAACTCGTCTCATCTCATCCATCAATGCTTTCTCTTCCCAATTATTACAACACTGTGTCAATTTCCCATTCCCGTTTGATGAGATAACTTCATCTCTTTTCCACAATCACCTCCGACTCCCTGTATTCCCACAACTCATTACTGCAACACAAAATTACTATAAAAATGTTTCATCATCGCAATAAGTGAAAGGCGAGTTATCATTCTCTCAATCAAAACCAAATGATATCAATCAATTTTAATTTCTTCTGTCAACTCATTTCAATAAGAATATTGGATGACCATAAAAACTTGGAAATTTCAAATGCACCAAGACATTTTTATCATTTGGAAGAAGTTGTCGAGTTGTTAACTGAATAAATGAATGTTGGTGGATAGGTACAGAAATCATTTATATACTTAGAATGTCTGTTGGCACAGACATACCTTTTGTCACTTCGGAAGTTAAGAAGAGGCCAAGAGAATTAGGTAATCAGATAGTGATGCAAGATTATGAAGTGTCTTGCTTTGCATATCTTTTCCAATCCATTTGTTCTTTCGATTTTACTGCTTTTGAGTACGATGATGACTCAATTTAAATTCGAAATGAAGGCATCAAGTCGACTTCAAAGAGGGTGAAGACCAGATGGTCAAGTGAATAAATTCATGTAGGCAAACACCTCCGAACAAAATTCCTTACAGAAAAATAAAACACGAATTACTGGCATACATTCCCCGTGTAAACGAGTATATTTCAAGTGAACGCATTGTTAATCTTCAAAAATTCCGATTAACTTACCCTGATAATGTGTACTAGTGTCCAACTTCAGGTAAGTAGCAATCAAGTCTTGATAACACTTTACACGCATAGCTTTCTATTTCAGTGTGTACAAGCACAAATGAGTCCCCTTTCCGTATAAAAGAATTTCAAAAGATGCATCCCATCCACTGGCTACCTGAAAATAAGGTTGTTTCTATTTTCTTCCAAAAACTGGAACCCTTCATCAGCTACACCAGACAAAGAGATCAAAAACAAGCTTCGTCCATATTCCGGAACGTCCTATCTACTAAAAAGATCTTATTATCGGCTGTCTTTATCATGGGCAAGTGGGCAACTCAACGAAACCAACTTTCATCACAGCCCATATAAAGTTAGGAAGTATTTGATTCCTTCTCTGATATGATATTCGATCTATTCTCTTGCATGCTGAATATTCTACTGAATCATCTCACATTCAGATAATCTACTCCACAAGGAGATTAAAATTTATCCCGATAATACATTTTCCTTCAAACCTTGTAATAATCGATCATTGCCATTTTAGAAACTAAACTAAGACCGACGGGTACTCCCCTTTTCAGTAAAACTACTGGTAACTCATTCCTTACTTGCATTAAGCAATTTTAATTCAACGCGTGATACAAACTTATTATTTACTGCTCAAGGAACATCCACTTCATTCATTCCTACACACACTTCTCATTAGTAACAAATTCTTGACAAGGAGATAACTTCTATACCGCAATATTAATGGGATTTTCGTGATGCAATGTTTAATCAATGTGTGCATCTTTACGTGCCTCTGGTGTTACGTAGCTTTGTGTACATTATACTTTCATATTCGTATTGTTCCCTAGAGAGTATATGAAATACTCCAGTCACAATAACCCTTTAGTGGTTAATATGGTTACTAGCTGCATTCTAGCTTTCGAAACAAATAAGTCCAGAGTACAATAATATTTTATTGCAGTCTAAACATGTTACAGATTCTTTATCCAATCATCCCTCAGCCATAATTCATTTAAAGGAATGCAAGTGTGTTATCTTCACCAAAGGAATTAACACAAACAACGACGACTTCTCTACATTAAGCAATGCATTCAAGTCACAAACGAGAAAGGTATACACGTCCTGAAATTGGTTTTCTTTTATCCGTAATCCTATTATCAATGATGGGCACCAAACAAACCATCGGATGGGTATAGTGATGTGAGCACAACATCATAAAATACACTTAATCGATGTTCACTTTTCAATTAACCTTCTACTTCCACTGGCAACCGGACAATCGTCTCGCATATGAAGATAGGAGTACCCTATTCTAATTCTTGTGACACCGTCTCAATGTCTGTCCATCCTGGTGGTCCTTCGATTTTCTTGTCAATAAATTTTCACTTTCCATTCCTGTCAGTATAACTACTAGATAACTAGATCTTCGGGCTTAAAAATTGCTCACTAAATTATCAATCGTATTGGTGATTGGTTGAATTGTTATACCAGTAGTAGAAACTACTTAATGAAGGGAAACCTTCGGACTCCACGTATAGTTTAACTACTTACCAATTAACAATTTCAACTAAAATTGCATATATCATTATTTTTGTATTTAAATACTTAACCTCCTCCTACTTGACCAATACACATTGTCAATTCATTTCGAATTTAAACATCTTCGTTCAATATACCATTATTACTAGTTGTTTATAACTTGAAGATAATTCACTTAATAAAGAGTATCAATAAGATAAGTTTACATTTCATGACCCATCAGACTATAAATTTAATCTCTTCTTTTGTTCAATCCACAGCTAAATGACGAAATGGGTAAAAGTAAAGTAGAAAATTAAATGAGACTTTGGGAGCCCGTTAATCTACTTAACTTTTTCGAAAACCAAAATACTCTTCCAGAATTTAGACCACCAGGAAGTCGAAAAACCTGGGAGGTGTTGATCTTATCACCTAAAGTGATATTTTTGTCTCCTTTCTTCCTTATCCCTTTTTCTTGTAGAGATTACTGTCCTGCATTATTTTAAAAAAGTTCTCAACAGCATCCCTAGTGTTTCTTTTAGCTTCTTAATTTAGAGATTGTGACATCATTGGCTTGTACACTTTGTTTCACTTGGTATTGGGATGAATTTTGTTTCTCCATAAATAAAACACATTGATACATTCGAGTACACATTTTCCAAAAATTTTAGAAAACATTCAAAGTACTATAACGAAGGAAACTTAAAAATAGAGGATCTCGCAGATAAGAATCCTCCAGTACATAAAACCCGACTGCAGCTACTACTCTCTTGTAATAAAGTACCTAACGTTCACTGAGCTCTGCTAAGGACTCACAAGTCATTCACAGATACAACGACTGGGAAGAATAGAGTGACAAGACAAATTGGTCCCAAACAGAGAAACTGATAGGGCATTAAATGATTGTCCATAGTGTAACACATTCTTTGGCGAGACTCACACCGTAGAGCACACGAGGTCTTCAAATCCCTAAGGAGTAAAGCAATAACTACGGTGCTTGAAATCTGTGTGTCCAGAAGTACATACGGCACAGACACACGGTTGACAGAACGGAGGATCCCGGCTGAGGTCTTGTGTTCCTTATGGTGACAAAACATATTTTCACTCAAGATAGACGAGATAACGAGAGGAACCCTTGGTCGTCCATAACAAAAGGATCTCATTATGTCTCTAATGAGACTCCAAGTGTTTGTTGTGACATGCAACAATCAGTCCACAAAGAGCATTAGTAAAATATCCAGCCAAGCTTTATTCTTCGTACATTAAGTCGCTCCCTATTGCTTTCCCCGTGTGAACCATTTATCTCTGTGTGATGGCTTCAATTGTATCCTAACTCGTAACATGTTGCTATTTCATTGACTGATTATCTTTCCTCTGATTCACTTAACTTATCTGATCCAACCATACAAGATGACTGCACACTCTCTTGGGTAGAATCGATTTGCAGTCAACTGACTATATAATACATGTCTGCACAGCTATTCAACTATTCACATACAAATCTGCTCTTTCACTTGATTCGGTCCAAGTAGAGTAATAACTCTCATTTATTTCATCCCACGACACGAGGCAGACACACGTTGGTTAAGAAGCCGTGTCTATTTTTGTGTCCACTTCAAGTGTCAGTTGTCTTGTCATTTCTTACATTTCATTCTTTCTTTTATGAATAATGTGCTTTTGATTATTAAGGAGGATGGAAAATCAGTGAAGAAGATCTCCGGAAAAAAGGATAATCATCATGACCAAATGGATGTACATACAAGTCATAAGCTCTAGAATTTGCCGTACAATTCAATGAGTGCTATCTTCAAGTTCCCTCAACCGAAAACTAAAGTTCACGACCGGAGGATGTGTCTTTATTAAATCAAATTAGTTTTTTCTTGTCCCTCAACATTAACTCAAAGGGGGAAAATTAGTGTCATTTCATTTACTACTTTTTGCACCCTACTCGTCGTCCAGAAACTCCAAGACGTTTACTATCATTCAGTTTAGAACTTTGTCGAACTGGTCTGAGGATATTTGCAAGTCCAATGATTATTTCTTACCTTTAAAATTTCTCCTACTTGAATTATAAAACTCTGACCACTAAGAAAGACATCTAAAACTCCAAACTCACTAATGTCACTACGAGATAATGCATCATGCGTTAAGGGCTCGTCGCTTGAGCGTACAAAATTGGCTACTTTGTTGTTAGTTATGGTGATTAAATAATAAGCACTGAACGTGAATTTGAATATCCTTAGCTAAATGGTATGAAAGTCAAAAACCTTTACAGCTTACTATTTAGTATGCAAATTTGTTGTAAACTTAAACTCAATGTAATACAAGTCTATACAAATATAAGAAACAAGACAAGACAATCTTCTTCTCAAATACATACTCACTGTGATTTCTTGGAAGAAAATCGCAGTGTGCAAGTAAACCGCGATACATAATTCCAACAAACTCGGCAAGGAGCGAAACTACACGCAA
Organism: Isotomurus graminis; assembly: GCA_034696565.1. Lineage (NCBI taxonomy): Eukaryota > Metazoa > Arthropoda > Collembola > Entomobryomorpha > Isotomidae > Isotomurus > Isotomurus graminis. The sequence continues at coordinate 6,571 of JAQGAB010000013.1, forward strand.
ATATGTTTCCCAAAATTATTCTACAGGTATTTTATCCTAATTGAGAAGTTCATATGTGCAATGTGTTGGGACGGGAAGTTTCATTAGTTTTATGCGTAGCTTTCCTCTGCTTGTGCTGCCACAAGTTCCTATGCAGTTGGATTTTACGATATGACTCCATTGTGCTTGGTTTTATCGCCACCCCTATGAACTGTGTATTTTTGATGAGAACAAGTTGTAAAAGTAGCTATTTTGCTAGATACCTCATTGAGTTGAGTTTGCGATGCATGACAAGTCATTTTTGACTCCAAGAGCAATTTCCTGTCTCGTCTATCTTCTTTCTCTCGTCATCTGCATATAATATTATTACCTGTGTTTGTTTGTGCACCTGGGGCATCCAAATTCTCATTATGCCCTCACTCACCTACAGGTTGATTGCAATCTTTTTCAGTGTGTGTGAATGAGCCCAATAATAACATGCATAGGAAGGTAGGCGAGATGAACGACAAAGTTTTGTCTTAACTGCCTCATGTTATTACCATACTTTACTACCTCTGTTTACTACCAAAAACCCCCTTGATTTCAGGTACAGCTTCATCTTACATTTACAATAATACATTGTATTCAATTTTACGTTGTCGGTCTATCATCATCCGTTCCGTATCCATCATTATTACGCTCCGTTTGTTCCTATCAGTCACAGAGACTGGCTGGTAGTGAGTTAAATAATCCCGAGTTCATACCACCAAAATCATGATAAACGAACCAACCAAGGAATACTTAACTTCCTTTCAAATCTAAATCTTCATCCTTTCAACCTATTTGTTTCAGATTCCTATGCAAAACTCGGTTTTTCTAGGTACACACGCTAAATCCTCACTTCATTTTTAGTACAACGATACAACCAACTTGTGATCATGAATGAGTTAGTGGAGACTTATGCGAGGTTAATTCTACTTATGAGCGTAATTTATGTATTCTCAACCTTAATTTGTGTGTCTCAGCCAAAAGTTAAGACTCTCAGAACATTTGAAACAATAATAATTGGGAATGCCACAAGTAATCTTGAAGCAGTGTGTGTCATACTCATATACAACAGCATCGTGGAAGAACTAATCTTCTAATAAAGCCGTAAGCCATAATACACTTTAACTATGAGGTCCGTGATTCCCGTGATTTTACTGATACTTAAAGTGCAGGAAAAATGAAGAGCCCAATAATGCGTATTTATTGCACAATACCCAAGCCATATCTTCAATAGTGCAGAGCAATTTGAGACTAGCCCGTGGCCACATGCATTTGCTAGATGAGAAGATGAAATAAAAATCTATAATGTAGATTATAAAAAGCTGTGTAACACACAATGAGTCTTCTTCATTGGTCCAAGTCCTTTTAAGGAAAGGGCAGTGATGTTAGTTTGTCATAATTTTTCTTCTGTTCTTCTCCTACCTTCTCTACACACACACTCACTTCCTTTATGTGCTAAGCCACATTTTACATGAAGACCCTTTTTGCCTTCTTGAGCCAACGGATCTCTTGTAAAATACTTAAGAAATGTAGAAGTTGAAACTTAAATATTGCAGCATAAATTCTTGCTTACTAGTTATAACACACATTCCTACAAAGACCGTCATAAAAAGCTTTTATCATCTGTAGACAAGAAGAATCCGACCAACGTGAGACACACATGCGATCTCATAATAACTGAATGATGATACGATGTATGGGACTTAAGCAAATTTCGGGGTGAAGTGAGAGAGAGAGCCCTTAGTAGGTCAGAGGCTAGTCAAACATTAACCCAAGTATGTTTCAGTCTCTCAGGGTATATAAATGATTAAGTGTCTTGCTCACTTTATTTCACCACCAAGCATCGTCGTGTGTATATCACTTGAAGAGGACTTTTCGCTATTGAATTCTTGAAACCAGGAAAACGAAGATTCTTAATAAAACTATATTCCACATAAATCATCTCGGTTTCGTCGGACACCAATGGAGTTGGTGAAGTGATAAGTTTGAGGTTACAATGAATGGCACTGTGGCAAACAACGGTGGAGGTATTGGGATGCTGGTCTTTTTATGGTTACTACAACTCGGAATAGACTGAATTTCACCCCTTATAAATATTGTGGTATTTTGGGGCAAAGGTAAAATTAATTTATTGTACTCTCTTCTCTCCGTTCTTACAACTTATAGTGGCCAAATGGACTGGAAGTAAATTAGGGCTGGAGTGTGTTACTGAATTGAATTGTGTAACTGTTCGTTTACAACTAGAATACCACACACCTGGGGACTTCTTTCTATCCTCACATTCTTCTAATAAATTCCATTCAACATTTCAGCAGCTTCCGAATAAGAAAATCAAAACTTATACAACTACTTTACCCAATAATACTTTTATGTTTACTTGTATCAATTCATTCAGTTTTAAGAGTGACCTACTCCTTAAATTTTAAGGCAGATAGAAAGGTATCGCCATCAACAGGTATAAAGATGCATTGGAGTTATTTTTATTCCAACGACACAAATTAGTGTAAATCTGTAGGTAAGAAACTTTGAGCTGAGTTTTGTGAATAATGTTGATATCTAACTAAACAGGCTGTGGAGTCATCGTTGGTGCGGAAATAAATTACTTTTCTGTATTTTTGAGGAAGCAGTTATGTCCAGTAAACAGTCATGCTCTTTTATTGTGAGTTGATATAAATTTTCCTTGTGCATTGTGTCTATTTACGGTTACATAAGGGCACTCATATTCGCCATTCAATTTACAATTGAGTCAACTACCTCACTAGGAATGAAATGCACATATTCAACAGTTCATTGATTCATTCCGTGTAGCTTCAAACGATGCTAGAAATCAGACTACTTCTGGTTTTCTAGATCATTTCATAAGTAGAAATATTATTAATAAAAGAAATACATTCCTCAGTTGATAAATAAAAATACAACGGTTACATTTATTTATCCATTCTAGTTCTAATGAATGCTGCTACTGAACTGAACTAGCAGCACACGATCAAGTATCAAGATCTCACAAACCAAGTGGAATTTAAAAGGCCCCGTGCCTGGCCCGTGTGTAAGTATTAAATTAAATAGACTCACTTTTCTTCAGAGCAGTCAATTGATTGAAGTTTTTTAAGTGTGAAGAATAAAAAAGAACTTCTTTTGCATCTTCAAACCAACTCCAGCCCCTCCTGTACATAAATATACCAAGACAACTCCAGATGTGAAGGAAATTGCTACTACATTACAGAGTATGGGGTAAGAAGAAGGACTATACAGTGTAATCTTCTACACTGTCCAACAAAAACATTCTATTAAACCTTATGAGCTTCATGTATGCTTGCTTAACTCTTGACTTAGTAGTACACCTCACTAAGTAAGTGTGAATGATTATAATCAAGGAGATTAAAAAATAAGGGTTTGAATTAAAAAATGATGAATTAAAGTAATTTATGCATAAGGTGCTCTTTGTATGTTTTCTTTACGAAGGGCCAACCTTCCTCTTTTCATAAAAATATTATTAATGTGAGTCATCTCTAAAGGAATTAAATAGCTTTACAAAGATAGCCTTGCTTTCCTTTCATATTCTAATTTTTAGTTTAACTCGGTCGTTTGTTTTAAAGGAATAATATGGGTACGGTAGACTCTCTTCCTTTTTGAAAGAGAATGGCTAAAACTTGAAAGACTTTTAAGAGGAATCTCACACACAACTACTGTTGTCTCTGCAACAGTTCCTCATCGTTAATACTCTGTGGGGTTTATCAAGCGATAAAGCATTCTAATTTGTACGGAAGGATGTTTCTTGCATGTCTAATTCCAAGTGCAATAATGAAAAAGACGAAACCCTTGGTAAATGATGCATTACATGTTAGCTGTTTTGGTAGAACTGTGAATGACTTTGCCTTCTTTGGATGTTTTGACTAAATTTCATGTAGACGATGAAAGGTGGCTCATGATTTAGGTCTAAAACACCAGAAAAAAGGATTGCTGGCACCTTTTGCCTGCCTCTGCCTACCTACCAGTATTACTTTGTGGGAGGTGGTAAATGTCATCAGCAAATGCTTTACTCCTACCAACAAAGCCATCCCTGTACTACTCAGTGGCTGTAATTGTTTCATGGGATGAATTATTTTACACTTGTGCACACTTCACTTACCACCACCACCACCTTAGTCGCTCCTTATTTCCTATTTCCCCTCCTGCTACTTTCATGCTCTCCTTGTTCATCACTAAAATACCTGAAATATCTCACAACCAGCTCTACACAGGACAATCTGCGCTGAAGGAAGCTGCAGCTTCCGCGAATTAGTTAGGATTAAACCATCCCTCTTCATTACAATCCTGTAGGCATGAGCAACTCTGCACACAGGCAATGAATTACAATGATTAATCAGTTATGTAACTCTCAATGAGGGTTGACCGCCCTTGCCCTTACCTGCACAAATTGTAATCCACTTTGTAAACCTTAATGCCCACTATATATACTACCAGGACCGCTTGCATACATGCGAGTCCTTTGTGCACTCAAAGGACTGATAAAAACACATTGCGTGAGGTCATCACTCACACGCAACAGAATGAATTAAAAGTGAGAATTTAGTTCATAACCCGCAATGCATTATTCGCAGTTGCATGTAATCTGGCCTTAAGGGACATAATAGTTGATAAAGGAAAAAAATTCAGAAGCTCATTGGATCTTAAACAGACTGTGCTATCTACAGGGATCTTATATATTCCTCTCAATTATCATTCTTCATCTATTTTTTGCCGCAAAATATCATCAAACTAGTTCTGAATTCCTCGTTCAATTTCTATCCTTATTAGACAACCATATATGCATACCACAGGTAAGCACACACACACACGGCACACGGGCAACTCTCCACAATTTTATGCAACCAATCGGGAAATGAAGTGAGACAGTTTCATACAGTCGAAATGTTTACAGGCTGCTTAGAGAACAATTATTCATTTGACGTGAATTGGAATTGAAACTGTCTGTCAAAGTATGAAGGAGCACACTCGATTAAACTTAACAAGTAGCGAACAAAAATATAATTCTATTTTTCCATCTCTCCTCCTCACCTTTTATACATTATCACTCATTAAAAGAAATGAGTGACGGAAATAAGATCGCCTGTCACCCATCCGTTCCTCCTTCCCCATAACTCTCGTGTGTTCATCTACACTCATTGTATTTTTAACAGTTTGACACCACAACTCCTTTTAAGTCTCCAGTGTCCCGTGACCAAACATATTTGCAGATTCATTTGGAATGTTCTTCGTTGACATTTTAATTGCCTTAAGAATCTTGTTTGCTTCATTACTTCCATGTCGCCTTTCCATTAAATGCGAGGCAGTGTCAGGTTACTTGCGGGATAATGATAGGAGAGCATATCACTCCTTGCAAACCATTTTTTAGACGAAAGGTTAACATGCAATTTTTAGGGACGGTTGGTCCTTTAATTTCACATGGTCTCATTAACATAGCCCTGGTGTGTGTGTGTGCAGCATTGTTATAAACGTCTACCTACCTGTCCGTCAAAAACTCGTTGAAATTATCGATTCCATAATGGAATTAGAAAAGACAAGTTGTAAAGTTTACTCTGTGTAATAATAATACTTCATAATGGTAATGGTAGCGTGTAGAACTTCTCAGACTACTTATTAATGATACTCTAGTACGAGACCGATGTCGGCTTGTTTCACGGAAGATTGAAATGAAAAATGAAGGAAAGGTTGGCTGGTCAAGATTTCGTGATGAACTCAATTTGATATGAGACGTACGAGACCCAGGAGGCAAAAGACCATGTTCACTCGTCGTTCTCGTCGACGGTATAATCCTTGTTATCGTTTCTCAGAAATTAAGTGCGACTCAGATGACTGATTACATTTCGTACACAAACTTACTCCCTGATTTCTTTGGCTTAAATGCAGCTGTGCAAATTTTTACACATAAAACACCTGAATCTGTTTGTCTCCATAAAAGTACTACGAAATCAGAGTTGAACAATATTTAAATTTACTTGTAAATTAGCAGAGTATAACAACTATACAGACTAACACAAAACTCTGTTCAAGATGCTCAATGTGAACAGCAGCAACATTTAAAACAGCTAACCACTCCACAACACGAACTATTGCCCAATTAAACGAATCACAATGAATGTATCATGAGAAAATGTAACTTCTAGTTTAACTATCATTAATCACGGATTCTTCACAACTTCGTGTCTTTATGTGAAGGCCGGTATTATAATAAATAATCATCAATATGATTCCTCACTTCATTCTGTCTCGTCTCCTTTCTCATTGACTCTTTGAAAGGAAAGGGCAAGTTAGAAAGAACTACTATTATTTCATACGTCAAAATAACATTCATTCTGAAATAGGATTCAAACGAATAACTTTGCAGCCACCACTTTATACCATACAGTCCGGTTCAGCTCAAAAGAATATCCAAAAAGATATACACTTTCTATTAATATACAACGATGAAGAATCATCCGATGCATAATTTATTACACACACAACCACTACTCATAATAGAAGGAGCAACCAGTGATCAAGTACAAATAAAGATTATTAAAAGAGAACCATTAGGGACACCCTCCTAAGCAGAGATAGAGCTCATTTGAGGAATATATGCAAGCCTTAATAATTTATATATGTGAGACTTGAAACTTCTGATCCATGGGAAGATTTGATACCAATCAAATCGTAATAATAATATTTATAAGTTCAATTCTATCTCTGCATGTTTGGGTTATCATCCCAGACTCAGCATGGCCAATCATTTCCCCACTTTGACTTTCCACGTTGGTGTCCGTCCTTCCTAAAAGATGCGTAGGCGAACTGATCTCTCACAAAAAATCTTATCATCATCACCACTTCATTCTGCATGCAATCATCTCTCAACACAAATATTTCTGTGTAATTTCATTGGTCATTGATTTCTCTGATGAAAATAATATCATCGCAGAGGTCCCCCATTTGATTCCCTCCCCGCTGCTTGCACTTATTGCCGCAGGGAAAGGTCATTTTATACGCGTTAGCATTCTACTTTCTCAGCTTCACACTTTGTCCCTGTAATTACTTCTTCATTCCTTGACAGAGAAGAGCAACAGGAAATCATTTACTTGTGCCTCCAAATGTTTAAATGCTCATCACAAGTGCAAATATCAGATAATGTGTATTCGCTTCCTTCAGGCTTCTGTAACACAGTGTTGAGTTAAATTGTCATTAAAATTAACTGGCTCAGCGTGATCCCTTCAGTTCCTGTTTAGGGAGCCTCATACCAAAGGCCTTGAGTGAATCTCCTGTTAAATGAAAAGGTATACCTCAACCCACGTTTATATATTCTACTACACACGGCCCTTGCTAGATATCCACTACTAACACTTCGAGCCCACAGCAGCATATTGCAAATTCAAGCCTTTTGGCTACAAATTACATTTCAAGTCATAAACTTACGGAAAAATTGTATTTTTATATTCAAGCCACTGCTTCAATGTTTCTATTAGGGTGCAAAAGCATAATATTTCAAATCTCATACGTAAAACATGATGAATTACACTTTCGGCAATTTGTACCTGAGGTTCCTTCCACCCATTCATCTCGGCCAGTGTAAAATTAACTTTGTCAGTGTTAAAAGATTTAACGGGTCATTTCTTTTATGCCTCTACACTCTCCACACACCACCGACAAGAACGAGAAACAAGATATTGTAATAGGATTAAAGCTATTAAGAGTCAATTTTCTTTTTATTTTGATAAATGGAACCTTAAATTTAAAACATGTCACGTACCACCACTTCAGCATTAAGTGGTTGAACACAACCATAACTAACTACCGAACTGGACCTTCTTCTTTATTCTGTCTTGACCAGAGCCAAGAAAAAACCCAAACCTTTTTAAACTAGAATGAACAACAAAATGGGATAAGAGAATAAAAGTTTCCTCTCATGGACTTCTTCGATGCAAATGAGAATTTTAAGTTTTGAACTCGTACAGAAAAATAATTGGTCTGTCGCGAGTTTATGTGAAAAAGTAGCTTATAGATTTATGAGTGCGTGGGTGTTAATTAATGGGGATTAATACGAAGCTCACATTCACCTATTGTTCTTGCCTAACCAATTGCCCATTAGCATTTCACGCACACAGTTCCTCCGCTAACCATGCTTTTGACCAAACTCTCCTCCATTTCTAGATGGAATCAGTGAAACAATCACCTTTGGTGGTGACTATACATGCAGCACTATCTGCATGTGTACTATCATCTCTACAGAAATTCGACATGGAAGGTATGATAATTGTACAAAGAGATTCTTAAATTTCGAGATCTCCTTAAAAGGAACTCAGAGTTGTATGGAAATGTCGACTAATTGGATTACAAAAGGGATTTTAATTGTGACACTTCATTTAGAAAGGACTGAAAGGAGATTGATAGAATACAAATTTAGAGATAATCAACACAAGAATCAACTCTTGGTTCGTAAATTGCACAAGACTAACATTTTGTAACCTATTCAACAATCTCACTGTGTGTATAGCAGAAAGGTTCTTCTCCACTCACCTTTTTAGTCATACAAACACACAAACATGCTTTGCAATATTAAGCAGATTAATTTTGTTTGCAATTAGAGCCAAGATAAAGTGGGGAAAAGAGTCAAGATTAACTTGTGTTCACCATTATCTTTATGGACTCTCACAATGATCACCCACCATTGCGTAAATAGTGTAAAAAGCAATCAATTTGATAATTATGTTTACTCAGAAACTCATTTATTCCTCTGGTGGGTATTTTTCCTGACTTTTTTGTTTCCTCCTTCAATACCCGTTTATTGTGTGTCACACACAAAAGTTTGCTTAGATGAATTATCTCTTCTCTTACAAAACGGGACGGATTGATTAGAAGGTTATTCCATTTGCGAGTTTTACTATTTCCTGAACAAACACAACGACAACCAATATGGACAGCCGTTTGCATGCAATTTAGATGAATTATGTACAAAGACGCATCAAGAATCACTCACCGACCTACATATACTCTCATAAACTCAAAAAATAATCCTTTCCATCCAAGAAATTATGTATAATCATTATATCGACTTTATTCCAAGTTATACACATAATATGCACAAAGCACAACAACTGATAATGGCATCAATTATACAAATGCTCTTTTAAAACCCCAGAGAGGTCTTTTAAAACTACAGTCACATTTCAAGAACTACAAATCAAACACATAAATCCACTTTAAAACTTTATCAATTCGCACACACGCGTACATACACTTCTAGTTCTTCGTACTTTCACTTGAACGCTTATTTAATTGAAGATACGCGAATACATTAACAACTACACACTCACTTAAATACTCTACAAGTAATATATGCTCTCTACTTCATTGAATGTAGGAACAAGAGGTTCACAATAAATACCCTACACTGTGTCACTGGAACGAAACGCTTAAGATATATAACAACAATACAGACTGAGATCACAACGAGAAACATGATTGCGTTGTTCTGAAAACTTGCATTGTTTAAGTATACAGTAAAAATGTTCAAAGGTGTGTGTGTCACTTTCCCCTCAATTTCTACTACGTCCCCTTTTAGTAACAAAATGCTTCTTCTTATTCATTTGGCCCATCTACACAGCAATATGTCTCTTCATATGCAAGGAAAGATGGTCCGAACGACTAAACGCTCGTTCACACAACCGACACTGGAAGGGTCTGTCCCCCGTATGCTTTCTAAAGTGCCTCGTCAACTCATCCGACCTCGCAAACTTCCATCCACACCCTTTCCACGTGCATTGGTACGGCTTCTCTCCCGTGTGAGTCCTCAAATGAGCTTTTAAATGCGAAGATTTCGTATAAGTTTTCGTACATCCGGCATAAGTACACGAATGAGTTGTGACTTTCTTCCGTCCCCACCGCCTTCTTCCTCGCTTGGGCTTCGTCACGAGGATCGGAGGTCCTCCACCACCAAGTCCCGAGTTGGGTTGAGTTGAACTCACATTCGAACTATTCTCGTGATGATGAGGGTGGAATGGATGGTGGATTTGGAACATTCCCCCACCTCCAGGACCTCCACCACCACCACCACCACCCCCTGACGAGTGTTGCTGGTGAAAAGGTAAGTGTGGATGGTGCATGTGAGGATGAGGTCCTCCCGAGTGATGATGGTAGTGTGGGTGAGACATAGACATCCCGTGGGGAGGGGGGATTCTCGTTGTGGAATTGGGGTTTCCAGTTCCCATAAAGGGACCTCCAGAAGAACCTCCTACTCCGTTAATTAAGTGAGGTGAAAGTGGAGGGGTCATCACTTTAAAGCTGTAGTGGTGAGGAGGTGGAGGTCCATTGGATAAAACGGATGACGGGGCATTCGGAGAATTCTGAAGAGGATTCATCCCCCCGGTAGGTTGAACCCCACTTGCCGCTGCTCCTCCCCCGTGAGACATGGGCATTCCATGAGGATGGTGATGGTGGTGGTGAGTATGCAGACGACTTAAGTTTGTCTGTACTCCTTGGAAATTCAAGTTCAGATTTATATTCAAACTATTCGAGTGGTCGAGACACGAGGCAGTGGTGGTCATGTATGGACTACTGTGAGGAATGTGGTGATGATGCAGATGCCCGTTTGGAACATTTATTCCAGGTTGTTGGGGTTGTTGTAAATGCGTCAAGTTCTGGGGACTCGTTGATGGGGAATAGTGAGAATGACATTGTCCTTGTTGTCCATACTGATTGTTGTACTGTGTCTGGGAATCCCCATAGTCCCTGGGGTCTGAGTATCCACTTCTCGTCCCAACAAAACCAGCAGACACACTTTGAGACGACTGATACCCTAACGAGGTTTCACCGTATGCAGAACTTGGAGGACTGTTGTTGGACGTGTAGCAAGAACTTTTCAGACTTCCACCGCCACTCCCACTTGAGTCAAACACTACATTTGGTTTTATATTGTAATTGATTACTCCATACTGATCGACTTGAACGTGGTGAGGGTACGACGACGACGAAGAGTCTCTCTGAGACGTTGGGGACAATGATGATGAGCAGTTAAGGGACGGAGGAAACACTCTACCTGATTTAGGACTCTCATTATTGTTATTGTGATCATCGGAAAGAAGTCTTCGACTTGAGACGCCACCCCCACTGCACATCATTTGGTGGTGGTCAGAGGATTCTGGAGTACTGTGAGGTTCTATTTTAATCCCACGATGCCCCTCGTCTACCTCTCGACTTTCTCCTGGCTTAAGGGACTTGTTATTATTATTGGGAGGTGACCCAACTGGGTCAACTGAATTTAGGGGGTGGCTGCTACTTCCCCCACTAGAAGATGATACAGCACTGGCTGTAGTTGAGTTGGGATATGAGAAACCTCCCGTAATGTATGACGATGAGTTCGGAGTGGACGGTTGCTGAGGACCATTGGTAGGAGTTGATGGGGATGAAGCACTTGACGGTGGTGAAGTTTCGTTGTCGTACCGCTGATGATGGTGGTGATGAGTGTCATAAGACGAAGAAGACGATGAAGTGTTCCTTGAGAAAAACTGGTGATGATGGGTTTGGGTGTGTCCACCTCCTTGAGGGTCCGGGGATGTTTGCTCACCCGGGTGGGGAAGTTGGTGCTGACTACTCCTAGAATTCCCTTCGTTCATCAGAACACTTTCGATTTCTTGCCACATCTACAATAACAACAATAGTTTACCAAATTACTTACAACTGTTGATTCTGGACATTTCCCTCCCATTAAAATCCAATTAAGGAAATGAAACTCTATAAGCTAAAATATGTGACAGGAAATATTAACTTCATTCCACCCTACTTTCTCAGAAATTATTCGCACCAAAAATTCCTCCGCTCACTTCCATATATCTACATACCCTTTATCTTCAAGATTCCCAAGGAAAACACTTTATCAGTTCATAGATATTTGTCTTTCGGGTGTTCCTTCCGTCACTTTTGTCTTAAATGTTTAAGCAAATCTTGAACTTAATTTTACTGGTCTTCTTAAACTCTTAAGCACTTCCTTTTTACACTTAAAACTCCTTCGTAGAAACAAAACTGTCAAATAAAACGTCTCTTTCTCCAAACACTTTAATTCAAATGCCAAAAATGTTTCGCTAAACCATTTCTAGTCACTTGCGAATCACTTAACATAAAATTCACAACAATTAAAATGACTTAAACTGATCCTCCGTAATAAAAGTGATCCCCAACCCTCCCAATAAAAATTAATCTCGCATCCTAAAGCAAAGTTTTATTGCTCTCCCTTCACTTATTGTGATTACGTTATCGTTCAAACAGAAAAATATAAATGCGTCTTTCTTCCACCTGTTAAGTCAGCTTCATATCCTGAATCCTCTGTAAATTAGTTATGCCACACAACATACTTAAATTACAAGTAAGTATAAGGTTTGCACGGATGTTAGACACCTACGGGTTAACCAACTGAAACTATTTATGTCGAGATAAGTTAACATGTTAATTTTCATCGTTCCTTAAGTGGAATCCTCAAAACTGTCTGTTTGATTGGGAAGATATAATAATTGTTAATCAATGCAAGTGCTGAAATACTTGGCCAGTTTATAATTATACGTGTGTGTCTCAGGAGAAACTTTAATTACCACTAAAAGAACACCCTCAAAGTATTTGAGACTGCAAATGCTGGCCATCATGTAAGAAGTGTGTTTTATATTTCATTGTGCATTTTTATACCAGCAAAGAAGAAGAAGAAGTAGACGGACCCAACAAAACGCAAGTTGTTGAACGAGAGGGTTGACAGGTTAACCGGATTCACGCTTTTCAGCACATAAAATGAGAATGTGAAATGTGAAGATCCTCAGTATGCAGTATACCAATTGATTTATGTATGAATTAAAACCTATACCAAGTGTGTATTGTTCTGCAGTGCAATTAGCCTTCCAAAAAGTTAATTACTTTTGTTGTCCTCCTATAAACTCAGATAAGTGTTTTTCGATATCCCCTACCCGTTTATATAGTACGTAAGACCTTAATAAATAATACCCTTGTGTATATTACAATTATACATTTCTTAACTTACATTTGTGTCCGCGTATTCAGTCATAGTAACTTGGAGACAGGTGGAATAATGAACAGATCGCATAGGCATAATCACTGGCATTTGTAATTAGGGGTAAGTTGAACTCCTCTGAATATTTTAAACACTTTAATAACTTGATCACTCGTAATTTCAACATACAATTGGTTTGTATATTACAAAGTCCCCAAAAACTTTGGTATCACGTAGACAACCTCAGTAGTACACCGGAGGGTGAACAAAGTGAGAAAATCCCATCACAAAACCCCATTCCTCAAGTCACAAGTGTTCTTCACTCGGAACTTTCTCCTCTTTCATCCCTTTCAGGTCAATTTCTTTACCTTTTTATTAAAAACCTTCTTCACACTTCAACAAACTTTAAATCTTCTTTCACTCCTTTTCTTCCTCCACACTCACTTTTTAATCCACAATATAAAACGGGCTAATTTTATCTCTCTCCAAAGTGTTTTTTAAATACTTTTTCAGTACCTTTAATACCCACTGGGATTTTCCACTGATTACCAACAAGTTCAGTCGAGAAATAATTGAAATAAATAAACAGTTTAATAGTAAACTCGTGTAGAACAATTAAGCAGAGATTGTGGTTATGGTGGCGAGTGGTGAGATGACTTATGTGTGGATGAGCAGAGTGGAATGAGGATGAAATTGGTAGGTAAGCCAGGTAAGGTGAGTTTATCTGACTCACCTTCTTCCATCCCTGTCCACCTCTTTCTCTCTCACAAATTTAAATCCAATGATGCCTCTCTTCACTCTCTCTCACTTTTATAGTATTTCGATTTTTTATTCAATTCCAAAATGAGACTTTTAGTCAGTCAAGCAGCAAGTGGATAGTTTTATTATTGATTAATCCTTTATTCGCTATTCCTTCTGTGCTTTCTTTTCAAATGTATTACTAAATATTTGGAGACATTAATATATTCGGAATTATATTTTGCATGCATTTAATTAGTCTTGTGTTATACAACTAAAAATGATATTTGATTAAGCAGTGTACACACGCATTGTAGACAGGTACACAGTGAGATTCACAAGTCCTGCAAGAATAATACTTGTTCCGTTTGACCATTCATCCCTCCATAGTTAATCCATCGGAAGCATTGGAAGTAAATTGAAAGCAACATCAAAACGTAAAAAACAGCAGAAGTTGACTTTGAATGCAATCAAATGCAAAACTGGTGCTGAGTTCAGTACTACACGGAACAAGTTGCAAGTGAATATATAAAGCATCTGGCAGGGTGTATGTGTGTGGCTACAAGCTAACTAAACCTGCTGTAACTATAATATGGCTTTGGGTGTATAGAGTTCTAAAATTGATAAGTATTTCATTGCGTTCATTGTGCATCTTGCATCCTTTTATTTGTATTAATGGACCTTTGGGCAGGGCTCGTGCATTTCCAGCTTACCTAATATACTTTTCCTTGGCTTTAAATGAACCTTAAATATTGCTATCATCCAGTTCACTAGAATATATGTGTCTATATGGCAATAACAGATAAAAAGAGTGTTTATAAGTATCTCTCTATTTACACCGATTGAAGTGTGACAGAAATCTTGTTGAATTTCATGAGCCAACAAAATGTAGTAAGGCACAAATGAAGGTCGGACTGACACTTGGAGTCTCCATGCTGTTCACTACACACACACTGAGGTACAAAACAGATTTAAGGTAATGATTCGTAAATAAGGTAAGTTACACACTCACCCATCTCATAAAGACGGCCCAACCCAAGGAAATCATCTTCTTCTACGAAGATAACAACGCATTACACACAACTCACCCTCTCATTCAAAGTTGATTTCATTTGACTCACAGGGAATCGTGGATAATTCTGTTGTTCCACTAATAAATTGTTGGATTGTCCAGCAGACACCGCGTGACACGGATTTGTTCATTGAGAACCTTATGGCACCATCATCTCCTCGAATATGATGTCGACACTGCCGATTTGGGAAAGGTTGCAAATAGTGGAAAGTTAGCGAGAGATAGAATTATGCCAAGCAGAGTAAATTATTCGCTCCATAACCATCATATGAAAGAACGTCAAGTCATCATCACCTCCGGTTCATCTTGTGATTACAAATGGAACGATTGTTATTCGTAAAGCGTACAGGTTGAAGTTGAATGAGTCTTGTTAATGATGCTTTCTTGTCTAAGCCCTCAAGGAATAGAGTAGAGATGAAGCTGCTGCTGCCTAAGACAAAGTTTAATTTGTGATTTTTTTCATGTAGAAGGATGAATGTGCTTGTGGCAAATAAACGGTGATGATGAGCAGGCCACAGGATGAAACAACAAACATAAGGAGAGATACACAGAATAAGTTGCAACAAGCAAATGATGATAGGAAATTCAAGTCAAGCCTTGCCTCAGTTACCGTTAACAGTTAACAGAAGGGTGGAGTTGTAATTGTTTGTACCTTTCGATGTACAAAGTGTTTGAACTGTATGCTCTTTCTCCGTCACACCGTCATCCTCCAAGAAAGACACTTTTCAACCTTAATTTTTTTCCGTTTGAAACTCTCATGCACTCATTCCCGAAGAATATTTACGTCGACGACGACAAGGCACACTCTGCCATATGCACCACCACCGACATGGATGAAGGGACACTTCATGTAAATTTGACACTGTAATGAACATAATACTTTCTTCTCGTGGCGTTCATTATTCAGCTGAATTTCATGCAAATATTTTACAACCTAACGACACGGTTCAGCTCATATTTACAAATTACACACCGAAATACTTATTTCGCACACACATGAACTCAAGAACTTTGACTTTTCATGTGTGCCGTGCAAAAAAATCCATCAGCGTGATTTCTCACTCGGAAAATTCAACATTTAAACATCATACAATTTGAATATGAACAAATTATACTTTTCCCTGTCGAGAACGAAGATGACTTGGAAGCTTTGGTAAACGTTCACACAAGACGCAAGGAGACATTGAGACAAAAATGCATCCGACACTGTATTCCAATTTTTCATCACAAGGTGACCTTAAAGAATCACTTTGTATCGCACACAGAGGTGATTCATCTAGACAAGTGTCAAAGGTTCGTGTTAATCTCATTTATTCATTTGCTAAGCAATATGGCACACGTCTTTAACCGGACGTTTTGCAATTAGTTTGTTACCATACATCTAAGCCTTTTAATACTCAAGCACTTGATCAATCTATGAATCTCTTAAGTTGAACTTCAAGTTTACATACTGAACCAATCTAGTTCAGCTGTTACAACTTTCTTTCCTCGTTGAGATAGGAATGGTTATTGGGATTTAATTTAAATCAGACCTGTGAGGCTCACACGCTCGTGGCAGTACTGTCCAATTGCTAACTACCTGTGAAGTACTCAAAGCAATAAGAATTCGTACAATCTCACTGTGCTAAACGGTCTACCAGCTTATTGTGTCTGTTGTAGATCTTTACAATTTCGTTGTTGAGGTTGAACCTCTTAAGTATATTGACTTGTATGAGTCGTATATATGTGTGTGTGTGTCAATGGATGAGTATGCGGACAACTTAAGATTGGTTATCATATCTCATACATAAACCTTATCGTCTTCAGAGCAAGTGCCATGTCTTGTACAAATTGTATTCTTCAATGACTTCATGAAGGTAGAAAAACATTTGGTGTATGCGGAGATAATAAACGTGTTTTTCTCTTTCCTTTGGACATTTCATCTCTCGTAGATGTCTGAAGTGGCCCAAGGTGGGAAATCGAGTGTCATAAATTATTACCCATTTTATTCCTACAGCAAAGCTATCATTGAAACTAGTCAGAGACTCTCCAATGAACTTTTTCCTCTGCATATTAATAACCCGAGAGTGATCTACTCGAATATATCCATGTGCTCTTTCTCTTCCCATCAGTCCATCACTCGAGTCTGTTAAGCCAAAAACTAGTTGACAACAAGAAAATCTACAAATTTTGCTGCAATTTAGGATGAATTGTACCCACAAGGGTATTTACTTTGGTTAAAACTTAATTTATACTTTTATGACTAACCTGCTGCTCTACATTACTGTGTTAATTGTTAATACGAACTTAAACGGGTTTCTTTACTTGCGTAGCTTATGTGTATATCTTAAAACTCTGTATAGAATCCCGTTTGAACAATTTCATGCTCAAAACCAATGTGACTAAATAGCACTGAACCAAATTAACTTTTTTTACCCCTTTGGATTATTTAAAACTAGGCAGCTTGTCTCTCAAAACAGATGAAGTCTTATTATGAATGACAGATTCAAAATGAAATCACAAAGATATGTTTATAAAAACATGTGGACATTATCATTATTGACGTGCGTATGGCATCTGATGTCAGGTGATTAGTGAGTCAGGTTTCCGACAAAGAGACAACTCTTTTTACTATAACAATCCGATCTACTAGATCCCATTATCCTTCTTTGATATGTTGACACACGAGTGTCTTGGAACAATCTCTGTGATATTGTTTCCATCATGAATCACTTCAATAGGTCAAATTCCTTTTGATGAGCATATTTGTAGGATTCCGTGTCTGTCTGCGTATTTAAATGTCATTTTACCCGATTATGTGATGACAAGTTTTAAAAGAAATGTATATATTTCCTGATGAATCATACTTAAGGTACTTGTAGGTGGAATTAAAGCTTGAAAGATAATTTCATCTCTCAGTCAATTGAGCAGTTCTGAGAGTTTGATTAAGATCAATAAAATAAACAAAGGTTTATATATATATTGATGAAGGAGTCAACATATCTTACATAGTCTGTCTACAACGGTGCTTTTGTGTTGAAAGATGAAATGACAAGTTGACTACTGCAGACATCAGCATAACTCAAAGAGTAAAATTCAAAGGTATCATGAGACGACTTCCTCAGTTACCGACAGATCTAGGGGAACTGATAAATAAATAAACATTTCAAGTCATAATCATTCTGATTTTTTCACCCAGCTTTGTGTGATGTTGTGAAGGGTAGTCAATTCGATCTCAATCCTTGTTCACAGTAGACGTAAGAGCCTTTATGAAGATTATCATGTAAATAATCGCCTACTTGCTCTTATTTGTTTTCCCCTTTGTTTTCAATTCATGTCAACAAGTCACGGAGTACAAAGCAAGCACATGTCATAACCCTGGGTTCTCTTGTACCAGCGTCTTCCGAGTTTGGACCTCAACAAGTACTTTCAAACAAAACGAGACTTTGTCACGAAGTATGAGCAGCAAACGACCGGATTCACTTTGCATGATGCTCGTGCTCAGTCACTTAATACTTACCGACTTACTCACAGAGGTGTATTCTTTCTTACCTGTTCGGTTAAATGGACATCCTACTCACCTCGTGTGTGTGTACATCACCCAGGAAATATCTCACACAGCTCATAATTATTAAAATTAATCGACCATTTAAGAATCAAGGGCCTAATTCAGTTATTTCATTTTTACTAATTCTTTCTAAACTATGCGTACATTTTCAAACTCAAAATCAAGAACACTTTTTTAGGAAAATAGAAACAGGAATAAGTAAGCAATAACCCGAATCCCAGAAATAAATTCAAAAGTCGTGTTTATCAATTTCCATTGTAACAAAATACAGATACCAATTGTAGTAGTTGTCAGTGTGAGCAATCATGAGAACATCTTCATTGTGTCTAAACAGAGAGATGAATATTCTTGCAGTGCAAGTTAGTTAGTAGACACTCAAGTGGCCTTTATCGTAGCTGGTGAGCATTCGTAGTTATTGTTATTACCCCATTTGCCTGTAGAATAATCTAAGGGCATTGCGTAAGAAGGAAAATTTTGGCTATTAATGACACAGAGCACACGCTTACTTGCTCATCTTGGGCTCATAACAAAGTATATTAAACATGACAAGAGGGATTATGATTATTATTATGATTATTACCTCCTCATAATTCAAACTTGATCATCTTCATTCTTCCTTTGTGTCATTTGAGATGAGGTGTAACGACTATCCGTCTGTCTGCCACTTATTCTATTTCCATATAATCTTTGGAAACCCATCTCTGAGGCATATGCGACCACCTTTGTCCCACATGAATTCCTTGAATGCAAGAAGAACCAGTGAGAAAGATTAACAACCACGCGCATCTTGTAATGTGATACTTCAAGCAACAAATGACACCTGTACACCCAGACAGAGTCTGTCCGACTTCATCATTCATACTGAATTCGCCAACAATGGAAAATGAATTACTGGGACAAAATAGTAAGACACTTTGGCCAAATGAATTAGTTATGTGGCTACGGAAAAATCCAATTATGGCTAAGTGCACGACAACAAATAATAAGTCATCTAAAATTATATATGCAACAAAGTGACATCCACTATGCGTTTCATTTGTACACACACCGTACTTTTGTGTTACATTTTACATTCATCTCAAATGTGTAGGAAATGTGTGTAACTAATAAAGTGGTTAGCTGCTAAAACTCTTTCCCCTCGTTGCTCATTGAAAGTGAAAGTGCTAGACAAACTTACAATTCCACTATAATTAAGTTCCCAAGTCTAAATTGTACCCTTTTGTTAAATTACATCCTGAAATCTGGGAAGTATACACTACACGCTGTTCAAGTATATAAATAACAAACTGCTTTGTTTTAATGTAAAAATAGCAGGAGTATTTTATTTTAATAAAATTGCTGAGGCTTCAGTGATGATGGTGTTAAGTGCTGAGCCTATTTCTTTACTCATAATAAACACACACAAGCCTCAAGTGTAAATATATATCACACGCTTCAGTCAGTTGGCTCTTCTTAAGCCAATAAAGCAAGTGTGCTCAGCAACTGGCACATCGATCTGGTTGACTTGGAATTTTCTTGTCC
This sequence comes from Isotomurus graminis, assembly GCA_034696565.1. Classification (NCBI taxonomy): domain Eukaryota; kingdom Metazoa; phylum Arthropoda; class Collembola; order Entomobryomorpha; family Isotomidae; genus Isotomurus; species Isotomurus graminis. Next base: position 26,473 of record JAQGAB010000013.1, read on the forward strand.
AATCATTCTTCTTCCCACGCGCAAACACCTTATCATTATTTCTTTTTTCACCTAATAATCTCAAATTGAACATCTCCTGTGTGACCATAACATTTCATTTCTGCCAAGTCAACTTCTAAACGATATTTCCCTGTAGATTATGTTTAGGGTTCTTGTAATCCTCAGGGTAGCTTGTTTATTCATATCAAACTGTTGGGCATTTTCGATATCGTCTGATGTACGTGCTTTCAGTTTCAAGTGACTTGTTCATCTTATATACGCCTCGCCTCTACTAAATGAATACTCTGCGCTAAACTTGCAATCTTTATGTCTCACATTTCTCACTTGCTCAGCCAGCTCTACACCAAAATGTATGATGTGAAACAGCAGTAAGTTCGACAATCTGCCATCCTGTCATTCACGTAGCCATTCATAATGACCTCTTGTCAGTCCATCTTTCTTCTAGAAAAATATAGTCCTACTTTATTACATTTGTAGAACTTTATTCCCAATTTGGAAGTCTCTTATTTCTCATTTCACAAAAGATACAAAAACATTCCTTGAGTACCAATACTTTTTTTTACTTCTATCGTTCATGCTTGGATTACATTTAATGGTTGTGTAAGGAATACTATGAGAGAGATTTAGACAGCATTCATATTGAAAAGCTTCGTGTTGCCAGAACTGCCAGAACACTCGCACTCGCCAACTAATCCATGAAAACTAGTATTATTAGCTGTGGTTGAAGATACAAGTGTGAAGTGTGACAATATAAATGCAAATTCATGTTTGTGTATTGTGTAGAATGTGATGAGTTAAATTATGCGTTGTACAATATTATAGTCTTAGCATTTTGCAAAGATATTCCTTATCTGATTAAAATACAAAGATAGACTTTATCGCACAACTGCTGTGTGTAGCAAGCACTAGTCCATTTTTTTCGTTTAGATGATTTCATTGAGAAATGCCACCAGACATGATTGATTTTGATTATTAACGTTTGTCTAGCACGCAACAATCAAGATCATTACGCAATAACAGACTTTTACTGGATAGTAGTGGAGTTACGAGTTTTTCATTACTTTTCAGTTGGAGATTTGCAAAGCATCGAACGTGACAAAAGATGTCCTTCGACAACGGGTCCTCAGAAGTCATATACCAGTGTAATAAATTATTTCTTAAGACAAGACCAGAGCACGTGGGAGGACAAGAATGATTGAAGGTTGCAATGAATGATCAACAAAAGCAAAAGCAACTACACAAAAAATTGCATGACTACCTGCTTAATAATTCAGTTGCTTTATTTATTAAAACAAGGTTTGGACTCAAACAGAAGCCTGAAACTCTGTTGTAATTTTCTGTTACAAAAGTTATAATTAACCTCATGCGTATAAACTAATTACTCAGTTAAGCCAAAGTCTTTCACTAGGACATACATTTATATTTCACAGAAAATAGGACAAAAAATAACTGTACACTTTTGCATCAATTATCCACCAGCTTTGACTGCAGAATATTTTCCAGAAATTAAGTCTTCCTCATGAGATTTAATGCTGAAAACTTCAGAGGAAACTTTGGCGAGTTTGGATAAGGCTTTGGATGCCACTCAACTCCCTGTTAATACAAAGTTAGTGCTGATTAAAGCATAAAATACTTACGAGGTGAGACAACGTAAAAATATGAGACTATAACTTCTCGCCTATATTGATCACCCACGCATATCAAACCACAATGACCACAACCACTTTACGAAACCTCAATTTTATAGTTGTCAATACTTAAACCAAAATATCACACTTGATATAAAGTCAAGATAAAGATGATTGCTAAACTCACACTCACTTGATGAGTGAAGGTAGGTGGATTTAAATAAAAGTTCGGGTTGATAAGTATCTGCAGCTCTGTTAAAAATAGAAGATCTGTAAAAACTCTAAGGACAATGGTCAGGCAAAAGAAAGTGATTGAATTTTTAACCACGTCAACTCCACAACATTATATATTTTTTAGTCAAGTATACTTCTTGAACACTTCATACGGGTAAAGCTTCATCAACGTTTGTTTTCTAATGTCAGTTCTTAAGTATTTCCTTCTCATCTTCAGTATGATTATAAATGACGCTTTTTAGAGTTCTAGCTCACCTAAACAATTACACCTTTTCATGCTTAAACCAAATAAACTCTGTACGCTCAGAGCAGAAACTTACACACAAGATGAGAGCTAATCAAATCGAAAGGGAGTAAAGTGAGAGCGAGAAAATAAAATCACAATTATAAATGAGCAAAACCACCCCCGCAAAATGATAATTCAATCTCCCCAAATAAGGTGAAATAAGGCGTCCCAATCGTGTAAATTATGACCGTATATGGAATCTCAATGGGTGCTAGAAGACCTGGACAGGTGGATCATCATAGCACAATGATGCTAGACTACAATGCTGCAATCACAATCCATTTCACAATAGCATACTCCGCAACACTCCATTCTTGTCTAATTATTAGCCGTGTTAGTACTTTTCTCATTTCACATTCACACTGTTGACTGTATAATACAACAATGTTTATCATTTTGCCCAGAAGAATAACAATGTTCTTATTTCTCTTGGACAATTAAACTTCTTAGCGTTTTTAACTCCCTTTGTGAGATGATACAAAACTTAAAGGATTCCGTAGCCTTAAACAACTGCCAAGATGAACTGTTGCTCATATGATTTAAGCTTTAAGCTTAAGCTACCATGAAATCCTCAGTATCAAAAAGTGTATGCCAGATTGAGACTGTGAAATTCATATACACCACCAGTGTACCTGAATTAGTGTAAAGAAGATCGTAGTTTTTACATAGAATACGGAAAACGTAGTAATAATGAATATTAATGATTCTACTTTCTAACACCTGAGAGGAAATTGAGTTATGTGCATCTCTTCTCATAAATCCCATTGAGTGTTTGGGATACAAATGCACCATATCATTTCTGAGAGAATTGTTGCGGCCTCCCTGATGAAACTATATGGTCTTTAAGTCCCAATCATACATCCTTTTATAGCGTATTTAAGACCAAAGTCATTCTAATAAATACCTAAACATCTAAAGAAGGTAATACTACGAGGGATTTACTTAAACGTGGCAATAATTAATCAATAATCTCAGAGGAACTTAGCTTAAGGGTACAACTTCACCATGACTCAAAGTCTTCCACGTACTTTTCTATGAAAGTACATCGTTAGCATGACAAATTCAAGTTTAAAATATGCACTCTGCTGCTAAGTAATGTACTGCAGTACTCGTAAAGAAATAAAACAAAACCCCCTGCACTTCTAATGGAAAGAAGTAACTTTCCAATTGTTTTAAGAAAGTCTGTGAGTCACAATAACCGAGTAGTTTGTATATTAAACTTTAAACCATGGTGCTTCTGTACTCTGATTGATTTTTAGAGGAATTCCTAGATTCCTACCATCGCGTTATACAAGAATTAGAATTCATATCCAGTGTACCTTAGTAGCAGTAAATGTCTGTATGGACAGAAGTATATATATATATGAGTATGGAAGGACTCAAAGGAACCGACTGGGTCACAGGTCACAAGCTAAGCGCACACCTCATCATCATTATGTAATTTTGTTGGAGGTACTCCCACCCACTCGTTCCCACACTTTCCCCGTTTGTTTGTTTTTTAACATGATTCCTCATTTTTACACATTGATAATCTCATCGCATCACCTATCGTTCCTTTTGTTCGTCTGCCTCATTCATTAATCGCATTGGTACACAAGTCCTTATTCGTCCGTGTTTTACAACAGAGCTTAATGTTATTAAATCCTAGAATGTACTCCTTGAATATTTTATTGCATGGAATAAATTCATTCCGTCGGCACTCCATTAAAAGAATTTACTTTCAAAAGCACCGAAGATGATATGACTAATCCCACATATATTGTTGCAATGATCATTAAATCAGTAATAATAATATTACTTCTTGACTTTCATTTGTTCGGGGATTTCATGCACTCAACAAACGATTAACTAATTAGTAAGATAATTCAAGTCATTCCTCATCCTTGTACTTTAACCTTTCCCCGGTGGTCTACTAGCATTTGCATGGTCGTCGTTGACAGATGGGCATCCATTTATCCCGGTGGTCTTATGCAACTGTCTTGTTTGCCTCTTGAGTCTATGGTTAACTCAATACACTATGGAATTTGTTTGCCAAAATACAATTCAAATTTTGCGAAAACATTGGTTCATAGACAATACACATCCGCCCACTTTTTAGTTCCATTCATCAAATCTTTTTTAAACACTGCATTTTGTGTAGACCGAGGAACAATTAACAATACGTTTGTTTCTATACTTTGAAATGTGTTTTCCTGAATTTTGAATAAACATGGAATATTCAAGTAACCTTCATTACTGTGTCTCATAACAAATGCTGTTGTTTCACACACTACCTCCTGAGTTTTATGTGTTTAGTAAGGATGTATTTAAAATCACTAACTGCAGGCATCCTGCATCATCTGCATTTATTTCTGACTCTGTCCCACTTAAGCGTTGTACCTGCGACAACCTACCACTTCAATATCAAATGTAGTCACCAAGAGCGAGTAGCCGGATATGCAGTTTGAGCAAGCAATTGAAGAAGCCCCCAGTTTAACTAATTAGACGGAAATGATCTGTGAATCCGATTGACGTCATGTCACACTGATTCCTTATTCTAAAAAGCTTAGTGGACACGGTACAACATATCATTCCGATTAGACCAAATCCTTTCACTTCCATCCTCCAAAGACACGAAACATTTGTCAACCATCGCTTTATTCATGACTTAAAAGCTAACCTGCTTACGCACGCAATGAGATCAGAGTTAAATGCATACGTGTGCGTGGATGCGTTATGATTAGACAAGATTTTAATCAATCGATTTCGTCTTTCCCATCCTCTGAAAATTGATCATCTCGTATGCTACCTTTGACTCGTAAAATGACACAATCTTTTTCTCCTTTGTATTCCACGAAAGATTATAGTTAGGATGTAATCAAATTCAATTGATGTTCTTCTGAGTATTCAACAACTTTCAACTGTCATACCTTATTAGATTACTCAGCTGAAATCATTCGAACTTAAACGTAGGGTACCGATCTTTCGTGGGACTCAAAGATGATTTCATGTCAAATGATGATCCCAAAAGAACCCGATCTTAAAGGCGTTTACCCAAATTACAATTACAAATCAATTTGGTACTTCTAACTGCATTGTTTCAGTTCGGACTGTCATTTTCATCTGTTAACGATGACCTGATTGTCAAAAATCATGCCATGCAAGACAATCGCTACCTGACTTTGTCTTATCATTTGTCAGCTACGATGACTTCTCACTTCTGTACACTCCCTGTCTTTATTCTCATGAGATCGGGAGACACTTTTTGCCTAAAGAATTATGATATTTATACAGCTGTGATCTACATACGCATTCTGTAAATATTATTAAACAACAAAATGTGGTTTTCCGTTAACTTAATAAATTTATAGCCCAAATTCACCATAGACTTAAATTTTTTGATAGAAACTTATATTTACGATTTAGAACGCCGACAGTGTTACTCTTCTTTACCATTAAGTCCAAATAAAACAGGTTGTGAGATGTGTAAACGCACAAATAACTCTTTAATATCAACGCTTTTTAAGAATCCTTTATTAATTCCCGTTCCCAAGTCTTTTTTATGCACGTGCAATCCAATAAAATTAAAATAAATTAGCAATTAATGTCACCCATACGGAGATTTTATATCCTTTATTTGATTGGCGAACTATGCTTTACTCTTCATGGCTTTCCTCCGTCAAAGAACGATTTACAATCACTGTACATCTTAATCAATGTGTTCATGTATTAACTCTTTAAGTGCAATTACATATTCATTAGTATTACCATTCCGCATTTTCTACACTTAAATCTCTCGTAAGTTCCTCTCGTAAGGTTAGCTGAGAGGCAACCAATGCTTAAACCTCTCTTACAAAAATTGACCCAATTTATGCATATTGTACATAGTGAAGAAATATGTGCGTTTATTTAACATTCTCTACTTCCATATTACGAATTTTGTGTGTAAAAAGTGCGTAAGAAATTCACATACTAACAATAAGTAACGTGCAAAACTGAAGATGCACAAAGACGCATCTCAAAAGCTGTAGTGCATGTACCTGTTCAGGTTATTATACGCACGTTACAATAATAATCAATTTCCCTTTCACTTGTTGTAACGTAAGCGTAATTGACACAGTCTCATATATTCTGTACTCTACCAACAGTGTCAATGTTGCATTTAATTCCCGTTTCCCTTGGTGTGTTATACTCCAACACAGAGACACTGCAACAATGCCATTATGCTGTAACACAAACAACCTACCTGTGTTTCAAAACTTGCTGTGACCGTAGCACATTCAATATTGGTCTCCCTACTCTGTAAGTCTTCTAGCCACTAACTAATTCCTCTCACACAGATGCACTGTGAACCAGAGGCTCTCTGAATCAAAAGCTACCTAATGATTTACATTTGAGGTGTTCAGGTTGCCTTGAACTGTTGAATTTGTTTCACACTAAATATGAACTTTATTTCTTGCAGCAAAACAAACCTTAACTCGAATGCTTTTATTCCACTATATTAACACGTAACAAATGAAGCATGGGAATGTTTCTCTGTGTGTGCCACTCTCACTTGTCTGATCTTATTGTTCGTACAAGATGTTCCCCAAAGGACACTGCTGCTAGTATGGTTAACTGACCTGGTTATATTCGGGTCGAAGGTTGAAAGTAATTGAGATCTTTGTTAGTAGCTTTATTACTCGAACCCTTTCTAACATTCCTTATTTTTACATCAGATTCTCCTTGCACTCGGAATCCTTGCAATGCGTACGAATTGAAAGCTAAAAGGCCTCAGAATATTCCTGGCTGTGACTTATGACAGTTGTCTAGCCTTCATTGGCTTTTGACTTGTCCAAAGTTTATTTTTCTTAAATATTTAAAAACTTATTACTAAAGACTTTATACACAGTGCAAAAATGGTTGCAATAAATCCCCGTCGACAATCTACAATCCCACACCATCAGTCACAAGTTCATCCGTACAAGAAATTCGGATCACAAGTGTGTAAAGTGTTCTTAATCTTAATTTGTTTAGCTGTGTACTTAATAGTAATCCCTCCGTTTATTGTATTGATCTCCCCCATATTCATTTATAGGCTTTTTGTGATTATACTAGCAAAGCTGTTCAAACCCAACTTGGTAAAAATAGTTGGACCCAGAGACGGGGTTGTGGGATTGGACGATGTGACTAAAAAGTGTTTGTGCATGCTTAATGTCCTATGCGTTGTGGATGGAGAACCAGATCTTCCGGCCATTCGGGAACATTTCATAAAAAATGTCATTAATATTCAAGACTCTGAAGGCCAGTTCTCGTACAGGAAGTTCAAATACTATTATAAGCCATGGCTAGGCTATGCTTTCTGGAGACAAGAAGATAACTTTAGAATCGAACAACATTTAAGATACTGCGAGGAAACGGAAGCAATTTTAGCAAAGTCCAATAACAACGGCGAGTCTGAAGTCATTACTGAAGAAACACTTCTGGAAGTCTTAGGAGACTTGTCTACAAAGCCATTTCCGCCTAAGATGTCTCCATGGGAAATACTGATAGTCAGGAATTATGTCCCTGCCGAACCTAAAATTCACAAAGATTTCGTTCCAACTGCTACTTTTGTTCCGCCAGGAATGGATTACGAGGAAATTTCTGGGAAAAAGAAGTTTGTTATCCTCACTCGTAATCACCACGCCATATGCGATGGATATTCACTTATGAAACTCATTATGGTGAACTGGTGCGGAGGTTCACGCGACATTGTACCAACAGCGCCGGTTATCAAACGGTCACTGTTGAACAAACTTTTCATTTACACTGGAATCTTCGCTTTGTCTCCGTACTACCATTTTAAACAATTCATTGTAGACGTAGACAAGAATTCCTGGCACATTTCACGAAATAAATTAAGCAGAGAGTGGCTAACAATCGTATCCGAAAAAATTCCAACGAAGCATATTAAAGAAATCGGTCGGTCACAAGGAATGAGTACAACTGCAGTACTTCTTGCGGGACTTGGAGGAGCTATTCGAAAGTATTTAGTGGAGTCTGGTCAATCCAGCAAGATTCCTAGGGTTATGAGCTCTTTAGCTCCAATGCCATGGCAAGGACATCCCATGGATGGACTTGTCAATCACTGGTATGCAACAATAAACTCATTTTTCCTATTCAAACTCATCAGATTAAGCTTATTACTTTACCCATCACAGGACATTAGGATTCTTGAGCCTTCCTACAGGCTACGAATGCCCCAGAAAAAGACTTGAAGTTGCTCATAAATCTATTCAGCTCCTCAAGACTTCTCCAATACTTCTGACCAACTTTGTAACAGTCAAGTTTCTTCAAAGTGCTCCACTATGGTTGGCATCCATCTGGGCTACGAATTGGATGACCACATCAATTTTATCCAACTTTGTTGGACCGGACGTAGTTTTACCTGCCTTTGGGAAGTATCCTGTGAGAGATGTGTTTTTCTTTTTGCCCCAAATGAGAGGAACTGCAAGTAAGCATCTATCAAAATGGTGACCTGATTACTGAGAATTAATGTATTTCATTCCTACAGGCTTGGGAATAGCTACTATGGGAATGAACGGTGGCATCCGTGCAACATTCACAATCGACAAGACTGTTGTTCCCAACAAAGAAGCAGCTGCTAAGCTATCAGCCTGCATTGATCAAGAGATGTTCAATCTTAAAAGTCTGCCATCCTTCGTCACCAAGACAGTGTAAATTTGATAATGGCTAATAACAACCTGTATACTTTGTTTTATGTGTGTTATTTGAATGCAGGTAACTTCAGGACAATTTAATTATCATTTTACAAAACCACTCATACATATTCACAAACCTTATGTATTATCTGGCATCGATAATCACGTCTAATACTTGATACGAATACAAAATACATATCCCACAATATACAATACAAAAACTGTCAATAACCTTTCCCACTGCTCAATCTATTTCTGGCTAATAGAAACGAATAATCCCAGAATTTATTACACAGACAACATGACCTCTAAAACTTTGCCAGAAGACTGACACACGGTGAATTGAATCTTGAAGACATTTATGTTCCAACGAGTCTCATTAGGAAAATAGGATTCATTCATACAAAAGACAACTTCATTGATATTTGTAACTGGTTGGCCGAACCCTGCTGTGAACTTTTTGCAAGCACCGGTTGCTTTGCATACGAAATCTCGATAAAAGCTCGCAATCATTGGATTATCAAATAATCTTGAGTATACACAATAATATTGCATTTAGGTCGTTATGCGATGAGATCATTCCTCACGTTCCATCAAACTACTTGCGTCTCACAAGAAAATGTGTAACTACAGAGCAAACGAACTACATTCTTTCCTTCCTCCAACCTCTCTGCTGGTTGTATGAAAAACCCTCCATCGTAAATTTACTCGAGAATTATTCAATGCACCTTTCAAATGAATGGAGGCTATCGTCTCCACACAACCAAACATTCTATCAATGAAAATATGTTAGCATCAAAGCTTTTATATTTTTTGAAGATGACTTGGGAGAGATGTGAGATAGCTCCCGTTGTCCAGTTGTCCATCCTCAATGTGAACCACAGCCCACTCAAGTAATAAATAAATCCTTTGTGTGCGTCCCAAAAAAGATTACCAGCAAGAGTCATTCGAATAAGTTTATAGTATCAATTTTGAACTTCAATAGAGATTCAGTTAGACTCTCTTCGTATTTCATTTAAAATAACGCCAGGTGTGTGCAATGACAGGTAAAGAAGGTACGCAGCGTAGAATAAATATTCAATGGGAGTCTCTTGAAGTGTAGCAGGTTTGACTAATGAATTAACAACGGAAAAGTTCCTTGTTGTTGGATAGTTGCAAAAATAATTATAACTTATTGCCTCTGACTGCCTCCGAGGTTCCAGATTCCAGATACTACTAGATTAACCGAGAGATACTTAACGTACGGTTGTCTTGCTCAAAACTTGCTCCCATCTCATAACATCCCTTGAATCCAAATGATACTCACGGTACACAACATTCTGATCATGTTTGCATTGATCTAATTTATTTGACTTCACTGCAGTAATCTCATAAATAACAGATAATTACAGGATGGTAAAAGAATACAAATTAATTTTAAAGAGAAATCGAATTGCTATGTTTTGTAGTTAATGTGGGCAATCAATAATTAAGTCCTAAGGAGCGTGGAAGGGGGTCGAGCAAAATGATCAAGAGTCTCTAGAGTATTAACGAAAGGATATCAATGAATGCAAACAACAAGACGGAACTGAACAATACGGGCAAATGCATATGAGTTACCTTTAACAAACTGTACAGTCAGAAAAGTGTATATGACGCATAATAGAGAGAAAAGTACGAGTTTAACGGAAGGATTCCGGTTATATCAACTTTATTGGTTTATTCCACCTCATAAAATTTAATCACAGTTAGTCACCTCGTGTTTTGCTGTCAATCTGCCCCTAATGAGATTATTTATTGGTCCACTGTGTCGCTTTATCAATCCTGAATTTGCATATATACCTCCACTCCATTCTTACTGTCATTCTTCTCGACGGATTGTACACTACCGTACAGTTCCCTATTATCTGGTAGACAGTAACTCTTTCCTTTCTCTGCGATATTTGGATATGAAAGTTGTTATTGTTTGCTATTCAAGATTGGTACAAGCTGCATATAAAATTGTTAAGATGATAATGAAACACTCAATAATCTCAAATCATACTTGTGTTGTGAGCAAAAGCTAAACCCGTTTTTAAATTAGTCAATGGCGAAGTTTAAACCTACATCAGAGTTAATCACTGGACATATTTTTCATGATTGTGATTAATGAACAAGCAAAAAAGTTGTTTTTCATTCTGGACTTTCAAAACAAGAAAATGAGTATTTCAATGTGTGTTTGTGCAAAACGGAATACTTAATTATGTTCTTAGGAAGCTGAGTAATTCTAAAGACTCAAGATCTTCTGATTTGCAAATTATTTTGCCCTTGTTTTATACTTTAAACAAATTAATTAGTGATTTGTATCTTATTCACGCTGTGTTGATTGAAACGCTGAGGGTTTCTGTTTGTTTTACAAACAAAATAATAGTCATTTCAGGGAGGTTCATTATCCTATTTGAATACCGATAAAATAATTCTCCTACAATTATGCAACTAACCATTTTACTGTACTTACATACTTTATTAGAATTTGCATTCAAATTCGTACACGATTCTGTTTAATGCCAGTCCAGTAATGAGAAACACATTCCTGAAACTAAACTAGATTGAGTACCTTGTTTGTAATGTTTGCACTAGGTAATTTGCATTAAACTAATATAGAAAACTCGCAGCTTCATATGTTGTTGCATTAATTACCAAGCAGTTGATCTAGGAATACAAGAAACCACGTAGAATATGATTCCCCACACAAAATCAAATAGCAGGTTATAATTAAATCAGCAGTTTGATTTGCATCTGAAGACAAACAGACGAAGCATCTCTAGCAACTCCAACTCCTACAGTGGTTATGGACCGTTAAAAAACTTAATTTGATTTATATAACTTGTTCTATAAGTCCAAAGTTAGGTTTACTCTTTGTGTGTTTATTGCATTCCACAATCATTTTGGTCATTAATGTACACATTAAATTTTGTTAATGAATATCCCTTGTAAATTCAGCAACCCTTGGTAGTTGCAGCAACTTAATGTTACAATTCAAAACCTTATCACAAAACCCCAAAGTACTTTGAAGAAAATGTATTTCTTCTTTTCATTTCCATCCATGGTTAATCTGATTATGGGAAGGTACATGCACAACCGTACAATATGGGATTACAATTTTAAAATGAATGGGATGATCATTCGTGTCATGGTTCATTATAACAATCTGAAGCCAAACCCACAAAGACTCACGTTGTGGCTTTGATCTCCTTAGCATAAAAATTCTATTTGCAGCCTCACGCGTTTAAGTCCAAGGAATTAGTTAGGGTATTCATAAAGATATTATTATTTCGTTTTATTGAGCCCATTCTTGAAGACTTCATTATCGTGAGGATCGATTTCATGGTCCTGAGCATGTCTGAATTTCCTCCAGTTTTAAAAACTGAAGAGGTGGATATTGAAATCAGTATTACTTTATCTTGCATGTGATTTATTAAGTCAATTCATTTAACCCTTAAACAATCCAGGATCTTGTAGAACTATTTTTACGCACAACCTTAAGAAAGATAGTTTTTTACACAGGTATGTTCTGTTTTTGTGGGTAATTGATGCAAATTGTACATTACAGTAGCCCAAGTGAAAACATTTAACATTTCTAAATACGACCAGGGGTATGTAGGAGTGAAGTATGGATGCTTACACTTTGTACTTTGAGTTAAGGTCTCTCACTGAGACTGGAACACTAATAAACTACACGTAAATCCCTCACAGTTGAAGTAAACAAGGGTGTAAAGCTTAGGCTGAGTAAAATATTGCTTAAAATTCACTTGAGCTTTTCATTTAACTCATACTTAAACCATACTATTTTATAATTCAATAACGTCTAACTAAAAAATCCGAGTTTGGTGGAGAGAGTGATTGCATAGGATATGCTTTAGTTTATTTTATCATAAGACAGACTCTTAAATGTTGTTATGATTTTATTCAGGCTGCATAGTTGCATTAATTCTTAACACTATGTGACACTGACCAGTAAGAACTTTTAATAGAATCATTGCAATTTTTATATCTCAAATCTCACTTTCTGCCACTGAATACGGAACCATATTTTTTAGCGAGTTTGGTTTGATCCTTCTGCGTCGTTCACTACTTAAAAAAAATCAAAGCACCGGAAGAAGTTGAATCACACTCGATACAAAGACTTTATTCTATAACATCCTTTTAAATTCACACATGCAGAAGAATCCCCAAAGATGATTCATCTTATCGTCAGAGACTTTTTTACAACAGAGAATGTCTTCCTTCAATGGCTTCAATACACCGGAGGGTCATGCAACTTGAAAAGTAAAGGATCGTTTCATTCTGTTGACACTTTAAGAATCATTGTTTGAAGAAGATCATTGTTGAGGGAAGTACACAATTGACTTGGGGTTCAGGATGAGACTGTTGACACTACTTGTGCCAATTGACGCTGTGGTTGGTCATAGTATAAGTGTTAAAACTACTGCGCCCCGCATTCACCATTCATTCAGTGAATTTTATTGTTCACATTATTTATGAGTATTCCTTAAGGACATACAGAAGCTGCTGTGATATGGGTCTTCATGCTGGGGACTTAAGTATTGTCAAAACCACCACAATGCTACGTATGATTTACGATTCAGTCTTCCCATTCTTCCTCAATTTTTACACATCAGTTGACAATTACTTAACTCCAGCAACATGTCGTCATATTATTTGGCTGTCACATTTGGTGTTATCTCCCCAATAATTCTTTTTCATATTAAAGTTACAATAAGAACAATCTTTATATCCACGCAGCATTTTCTTCTGCATCTTCTGCATCTGTAAATATTCTACAAATGGACAGTCTGAGACTAAAGCGTGCAAGCTATGCGATTTCAAGCACGGCTACATCTCCATGCTCGGAAATCTTAAATGAACGAAGCAACTGTACCGACGTAATTGATTTGATTCTGATAAATAGAGTTTGAACAAACCTTCATTTCTGATACTGATTGACGATCATCAGTCTCTCAATAATTTTATCACCTCTATTCCAACCTATTCACTCTACAGAAGTAGCAGACAACTTGCCTGAATGAATTGAAGTGATCAACGAATATCCATCATCCTTGTTTTTACTCTCCATTAAAATAGTGTCAAAGAGTTGTTAGATGTGATGCCACTTGACACATGCTATTCTACAGTTTGTATAATAATGCCAATGAGTAATTTGCACAACCCTTATGTGACAACTCTACCCTTTAGTCGTTGGAACTTGTACAGAATATCCTTTATTTAATTCATCAAAACTCAGCACGTCTTAACTGGTCCCTTATATAAGTGGAAAGGTGAATAATGGAAGACAAATCGACTCAATTATCAACACTTGACAGCTGGTGGTTACTTATGAGTACCCAGTTTCAAGAGGAATATTTCTAAAATACATAAAAGACTGGGTTCTTTCATACTACTGCATAACTTGTGTAGTAAAGAGGAAGGGAAGTTTCCCAGGTCAAAGATTAATGTTTCACAAAGAAGGACGTATGCTGTGACCTTTTAATAAAATCGATTTCTCATCATTGATCTCCATCGGCTAAAAGTAAATCGTATTATCATTAGTGAAATACAATCTCAAGCTGTTGTGTATGTATGTGTGTGTGTGTGAGCTGCACCCAACCATCCCGGACGGATGGAATAAAAGTAGTTTGTAAAATGAAATCTTTGCTCTTCAAGATAAGCTGATTAGTGTTCTGATAATGAAGATCCCTAAGTAACGAGGGGATTTGTAATATCAATACTTATTTTAAACCTCCTAAGGTCACGTAACAAAAAGCGTCTCTGCGTATGAACTCATTTTACTCCACAAGGAAAACCAACCTCGTTGTTCTTACGTACAAGAAGAAGCTCAAGACGAATTACAAATCAGTTGTGGATTCAAACAGGATGATTTTAAATAATTGAAACTAATCATTTCAAAGGATCAAGCTTCATCTTAATATCACTTGTCATCCTTTCTAACGACTCCGGCGGTCTACTGAATGCTCACTGACGGGAATGCATTTCCAATGAGATGGTTGAGACACATAAGATGTGTGGGGATGATACAGCAGTCGCACAATAAGGCAATTGAACCGCAATTTATCACATACAGAAGCTTCATTCACCTGCTCTCCCTCTGTGGTGACCAATATGTAAGAATAATATATTACAGACTTTACACGATTCTTAGTAAATGTTACGCTCTCATATTTAAACCACTTTAGATTAAAAACTACTACAGATTTGTACCTCCTCCAGGTAGATCTTCATCATTCTGCAAGTCATACGAAGTGTAGTAATGTGTGATGGACTGAAAGTAAAACAACACGAGGGTATCATCATTTGTTCGTGGTCCTTGAAATAATTCTCTTTAGGAAACAATGGAAACCCAAGAGAGCTAAAGTCAAGTAGCGCTGTCCATGAGGGATGGACTTGGTTTCAATTACAAAGAATGTCATTGATGAGCTTTTTCAGAAAAAGAGAACAAGTCAAAACGAGCTTAATCATCCAGTCAGCTTTAACACTAAATAGATTTCTTGACCACCTTTCCTCACTTAGAAAAGCATACTGAATCCAAATTGATTCTTGTAGGTGTTCAATTGCTTCTAGTTTTGTGCGAAATTGTAACAATTTACTTGTAACAAGATGGCTCTAGAACAGTTGGCAACCTGATACTTATTTTTATCAAGCGATGCAGGTACTTCGCCGCATAATAACATGTACAATTTTACAAACTCCTTTACTTTATTATTTTCCACTAAAATTAACCAAAACGCGATAATTATGCTAATGATTATTCATTTAATAGTTTACCACATTGTGACCATTATTACGCTAGAGATACATCTCATTATACCGGACAGTTTAAGGGTATGGCAAAGCACCAAACTAATGAAAATCTCTTTACATCTCCAACCACCATTACCAATGATATCACACGGTGGTTTCCTAATACGGAATGTGCTATAGTCTTCTGCCCAATCCTTGGTTGAAAGACCCTTCATAATAGAACGAAGGTAGTAGCAGTTTAGAAAGATTCTCACAGATTAAGGCATCTTCATGGTTCATATTTATTCATCTCTTCCAAACCATTTGCATAGACCATTCTTCAGCTCATTTGCAACCACCAGAGAGGGTTTGGCACTCTTCATAAACGAAATAATATTTGTCACTTGTTAATGGCCAGCACTGTCACTTGTGCTATTCTCTCTATTATATCGCCAAGGTGTTGCGACACACCTCACAAAGCTTCTCATTGTTTTCAACACCTTCGGTGACATTGAATGATTGCTTTTGGGGAGATGTTCATTCCACAAAATTCAAAGCGTCTTTTTATCTCTCAGAAGATGCAATTTCAGGATTCATAATCACCGAGAGACTCCTGCGCGTCCACTGTCATTTATGGACATTTGAGGTTACCTTTACTTGCAACTTGGACTTGTGGAGTGTATAATAAGTTTCAAACGGAGAAATCAGGTGTTCACATACTTTCGTTGTCCTTATTACTCCAAAGCGAACATGTGAGTTATTTAAATACACTTTTAAATCTTAATGTGACAAATGTAACAATAAATAAAACTAAACGATTACACATTTCTCTATTTGGTTTAAATGATATATGAAAACGTGCTGTGGTGCCACAAACTTTGTCCACATTAATTTCTTGTGTATTATAATCTTATCATTATCTCATATGTCTCACAAGAAAGAGTTTCCGATGTTGTTAATGTGCCTTTGTACATCTTCATGTGCCTTGCAATAAATCTTTACCTTGTTTAATGACTTAATCTGTCTGAATTAGACGGACAAAATGGGTCTTGTGCCGAGTAATCCTTCATTCAGAGTTGAATAATCTAGAAATCTTGCGACAGAAAGGAACTAACTTAATCTTGATCAACAAAATGAATAATATGTATTAAGTCACGTAAACGCCTACATTTGTTGATTCATCAATCTTATCACCGAATTTTGGCAGTTTTCAACCCACTTTCCCATCCGCTGGAATTCACGCTGCATATTTTTGTCAGTTCCAAAGTCGCTCACTTATGTGGACAAATTTTAAAAATAAGTTTGACATGGAATCCTCAAGTGATAAACTGTTGGGATTTATGAGACCATATTGGGCTACTTGATGCCCATTAGCGTGGAACTATTTCTTAAGACAATGCACAAATGAGACACTCACATTCAAGAGACGGAAGTTCCAACATGCTTTAATAGGAATCCAAAAGGAAGACTACCTCATTAACTCCGTGAAAGAGTTTTGAGAAGACACTTCCTGTCTATAGCATTCAAAAGTTCAAAGAAAGCATAGAAACGTATGAAGTAATTCAAGTTTTGAATGCTTCCCTGATCAGTTTTGTCCTTTGTAATGCTAATTTTTGCTAATACTGCTAATAAAATGCCTTACTTACAATACTGCATTACTTTAATGTTAGTTAGTTTAGTTGTCAGTACTAGGAGAAAATTCATTATTGCAATTTTTTGCTCCAATGTTTCGGTACACCTTCCTTCAGACGGATAAAGTTAAAGTCCTTATTCATTAGCATCCCAATTATGTTACAATTTAACTCTGTCGGTTGTTCTTCTTTTGACTCCCTCCTTGGAAAATGGGCCTCAATTAACAAGTAAAACTTTTGGTTTGAATGTCACCCGAAATGTCTTGGAAATCCCATTTCTAGTAATTTAAAAGCCGACAGGGCCTAGCCCTGCCTGTTCGGCGTATCACAAGTAGCTTGTCGTGAGAAACGAAGCCGGTGAATTAATTACTCAATGTGACATGGAGAAGATGGATGAAGAAGCCGTTTCTTAGCTAATGGAATCTATTATACGTGGACAATGATGTGACTATAATAAGACTAGCAAAGCTGCAATATCTTACACGATATTTTGTAGGCGGTGACGGCGAAAGTGTTACAATCTCAGTGCACTTCTTTCTCTTTTGATCACAAGGCAGATTGGACCATGTGCGTTCATCACACCTTTTACGTTAAATCATTCAACTGAATTACGCAAGGGATGAGGTTGAGACTTCAATTTAATAGCGACTAATAAGGAGAACAAATACTTGATTTACATTTGGAATAAGTTTTGTTCTCAACCGTTTTAGGTTTTGTATGGAGACAAGAGAAACAATGGTCTACCACACCTTAATGAGTTGTACCTTTTCCACCATCCTCGTTCTTGTGCAACTGATGTATCACTTTCTTGGAGAGATTAAGGAGCTCCTGGTCATCTCTCTCAGGATGCAACCAAATGCAATCATACTCTTCAATCCAAGGAGTGACCTAGTGATACAGTAAAATGCCTCCCTCTCTCAACTATTTACATCTCTGATTAGCTACTGTTCTGAATATCAGAATGGAAATCAATGTATCTTCTCAGCAGATTGGAGACTGACTCCTCTAAATAAGCCTCGTACTCACAACTCATACTACAATCATCTTCACTGACTATATGGTTGCTATCTATCCAAATGAATGAATGAAATGGAACTGTGTAATCAAGCAGTAATAAGTCGTTGTTGTATTATTTAGTTTCGAACGGATGGATGGACACGTCTTTCAAGTGGACACCACCCTTGAACCTAGACAATTGGAAACAATCAAAGATCTCCAGATGAGTGAGTTAAGTAGTCGGTAGCTGCTACTTCACTTACGTACAAATACATAAAAAATCTTATTACCAACACTTACACAAACAATCAATTGATAGGATCGATATAGAATACTCATCCGTACGATTGATTGAAGGGCGGTAGCAGATTTTTACATTTTTTACACCAACTCCTCTAATTCAAATTTTGACGACTTCTTATAGACTTATTCTCTCCTCTGGATGCGAGTCAACCTATAAATTCGGACATGAAATGTTCAGTACAGAAGCATTTCCTAAATTGGATTTCCAGAGGTGGTTGTTGTCTAGCATCGTGCTGGGAAGTATGCGTTCTAATTGAATTTGTTAGTGGAAGATGAAAGCAGCTTGTCAAAGTATCATTCCTATGGCTCCACTTGATAACTTCAGGTGAGGAAAAATCTCTAATATGAAAAGTGACAAGTCCCTCTTTTACTTCGGAGTTGGGTGTGAACGACTTCTTGTTTTTCATTACAATAGACGTTTTATATTCACCAATTTATTGATTGGATCCAGGCTCCCATAATATTCCAAAGTTTTATATGCTCACAAACAAAATTGGTTCAACCCTCAGTGTTTCCACTGAACTGCGGTCTCTTCTGAATGTTTTATGACACCAACTTCACTTTCTACACTGTGGAGTTGGATTTTAAAGACGAACTGAATTTTAACAAGTATGAGACTATCTTCATATACGAATTAAGTTCATATTGTTAAGTAATCTTTCCTTCTCCCAAACACATTTCACGTGTAACTCCATAACATCAAAGTGACTTTCACTATTCATGTCTTTGAAACTTTCATTTGAATTCAATAACCAAAGAACTTTGGAACACAAGCTTCAGTGTACACTTCAGAAATACTTAAAACCTCAGCGTAATAATCGCGTGTTCAATTTATTTCATTTTACTTCGTGTGCAGTGTGCAGTAAAGCTGTTTCAAATTACACAAATGTCGGCAATTCAAACTATGTTTTCAATAATGAAATGTAAAAGGTTAAGAAATTGACTTCAACTTCCACAATCACGCATGCACAGCATTTCCATGCAAACGGTCTTTTGGAAACATTTGTAATTAACAATTAAGTAGCAAGAAGAATACATGAATGCATGTGTAGTTCACTACAGATCAACCGACAGTTCAATAATGAATTACCGTAATATTTCATGATCGTCTAATATTTCTGCTTCTAAACTTAACTTCTTCGTAATCACGTGAGAATAGAACCTTGTTGCTTGGGCTCTTTACTTCCTTATTGTAAAACCGATACATCAAAGAACACTTTAAACGTGACTGTTACAGAAGAAGCGCAAATGAACTTCCAAATTAATGAAATAATTGTGTTTATCATGCAAACCCTCAGCGTAATTCACAGCGGCTTTGATCTCCTCCTGTTGAATAAATTACCATTTTAGTGTCAGACTCACACGTAATTGTGCACTGGTGTTCAATATTTTAAACCGTCCTAATTATTATTCTCTTCTTCTTTCTAATCACTAATAATGCGTTATGAATACAGAAGGTCAAGAAGATCATTCTTTCAGAATTTGAACTTCACAGAACTAGTTTGTTCCATTATTCTCTACTTAAAGAGTTCGTATAGACAGCAGCAGCTCCAGTTTTATTAAAAACCACTTTCAAATTTTTTCAGGCGTACCACGTTTGTTTTAAAGTCAATATAATGTGAGAATTACGATGAGGAGGACAAAGGCAGTTTCCTCAAGTGTACGTGTGGTTTAAGGCTCCGTGCCAGACTTATCTGAACAACATGTAGTATATCGTCTTAAGTAAGTTGTAACATTCCACGGAAATGTTGAACTCCTTGACTTGCGGTATTTATTCTCTTTGTCGTTAAGTCGGCTGCACACGAGAGATAAGACGGACTCTAAAGTGGTTATCTATTGTACCGTCGGACATCCATAAGTCCTCATAAGGCATGAAGTGTCAACCGCTGCAGTGAAATTACTCTGTTTCACTTCACTGAGGATGGAAAAATCCTGTTGACTATAAAACTTTTACTCAAGTAACGCACCATTGAGCTCTCCGCATTCTTTCGTACCAACAGAGAGCTAATTTACTAAGCCACATCATTTAGGACTAGAAATTAGTAGAGTGAGGAATTAATGCATCTTTGGTGTCTTGAATTTGAAATGAGTGTAATATCACTATTCTCAATCGTATTTCGTAAATCTTCTTATCTTCAACAACCACACACAGCAGGTTTCAGTATGACACACGTCTTCGCCTCAAATTAGACATTAAGACAGATACTTAATGTAATAAACTTTCTGGGATAAACAGACTACGAACTTAACATCATTCACAGACTGTCCTACATTTTTTTCTATTTTACTATTCCACGTCAGAATTATTAACCTCTCAACTATTCAAATACAGATTACATTCCTCAACTATTTTTATTTGATTAAAGACATCTTGTGGCTCAATTCACGTTTGGTTAACACGATAGAGAAACTTGCAGAAACCGAGGCATTATTGTCTATTGCACAAAAGCACATTCAGATTAAGGAACGTGTCTAGCATGATGAGACTAGTTGGGATAGTTAGGATTTGGAGTTAGGGAGTCAGAAAGAAAAGTTCCAGACACTTGTATGTCACAGTAGGCTCCAAAATTGTTACTATCTGAGTAATAAAGTTCAAGTTTGATACAATATGCTGAAAAAACCTCTCACGGAGCACACACTGCATTCTTTATTCCATGTACTATTTAAAGTTGTCGTCTTATACAGATAGAATAGTCGGTAGTTTTCGAAATCTATTTTATTGCCATATTGTAGCGACACTCTTCTTGTGAAATATCTTTTTCAGTGGTCTAATCTACTAATCTCCTTTCAGACTGGATCATTCATTATGTCATTTATGTCTCGTTGAAATATAAACATCACGCTCCGTTTTATTTCCTTTAAAGATTGTACCTTACTACTAATGAAGACTTCCAGTAAACAAAAGAGCCACAATAATGATCTTGATTATACCGTGATTCCTTTCCTTACCTTCTTAAGCCTAGGGATTTTGTATTTTTGATGTGATACACTTGATCCGAAGTCGTCTGTCGTCTCTTTAGGATTTTTTGTTGCTTTTCATTTCCCCATAAACTCTCTCGTATAAATGAAACTACATGTTATAACCAAACCGCTTAGCTGAATGCAGATTACTGAAACTAAACATTACTAATTAAATGGATACTCTGGTCCACATTGACCCTTAAAACTTCACTTGTAAGCTAATTCTTAATTGCTCAAGTTTACCTGAAAACGAAACCTTCGCAACAGGTACAACAATTAGTTTCTTCACATTTCATCATGTTAGAAGCTTATAATCTCTCTGACTTCCTTACAACCTTAATTAAACAGCATGGAACATAAGTGTAGATATATCTACACTGTTTTAACCTCATTAACAAGACATCCATGGTGTTCGTTATCTTCCATAAAATTTCCCAGAGAGGATTCACAGAGCACAAACGGTATTAAGTACAGCACTCCCCACTACCTGTTACTGTGATAATAATAACAGCATACCAAACATCCCATCTGCTTAGGAACCCTCCCGGTACAGGGTAAAGTCTCCCGGAGTGCATTTGTAATTGAATCATAGGTCGTCAATAATGTAACAAATTACCAAGCACATTACAGAACTGACGAAACCTATTATGCCTCATGACAGCTACAAATGACTCGGATTAACTCTGATTACCCTTGTAAATTGTTACAATTGTTCTGATCCCGGGAGGCTAATCCGCCGGTGGGATGAGGATGCACAAAACTCCTCATCAAAATTCATCCAAATTTATCATCAATTCACTATTGATTCATACATGCTTCAGTTTCACAGGTCAAAGGTATGTTGAAGATGTTCATTCATGCTCCCTCCATTCATATCCCTCACCTGCCTACACAAAACACAAGTTTAATTCACTCATCAAAACTCCAAAAGTTTTAAGCAACAAAGACCATGTCTGTTAAGAATTGTAACGTGAAGCTGTTTTCACATGCAAACAGATTAGAAAGCACCAAATATCTCACAACATTCAAATGTTGTTTTAAAACAACGTGGTTTATTTATTCAGATATGATGCAACTAGACGTATTTTGACAGGCCCGACAGGTGAGTGTTGTACCCTAGGTTTATGACACGGCCATGTAAAGTTCCAACTAGACAAGTCATTCTGAGAAACTCTTGTCTTTCTCTGTCGTGTTGTAACTTTGTAACGAGAAGGCTTGCAAGTGTTCTCAGTGATGTACACAATTTTACGTGGTGACTGGAAGACGAATGAACTGGACGATGAATTTATCATCATTATACTAACGCAGGGTATCAGTTTATTAAATCTTTCACGGGTAATCCGCAAGAAAAACAATGGTAAGAAGTCCTGGAGAGACCCAGTTGCATATTTAGTGTCTTGTCTTGTGCCAGGCAACTGGCGAGCGACGGGCGTTAGCTTCATCTACAATCATGCTGATGAGGTCAACAAGGTCAATAAATAGAGGATCAACCCAAATTTTATAGAACAATGAGGTTAAACAAAACCTCTGCCCAAATCAAACAACTAATAACTCTGTCCATGAGACTTCCTTCAACTCTCTTGAAAGTCTCACTAATCTCTTCACGCATCTCAAAGGCTCACTTCGCATATCTCTGTTCTTAAGGTTAAGTTGTCTCTCTACATTTCTGCTAATGAGTTGTAGTACAAGCAAATTTACTACAAGAGGAAGTTCTTCAATAAGACTCATCTAGTCACTAGAAACACGCAACAAATTTAATTTATACTTATACGTTTCAAATTTACAATTAAATTCTTAAATCTGATGATTAAAAGTGTTGTATACACGCGTGCCGACACAATAAGCCAAAGATCACATCCCTATCACTTAATGGAGATAAAACAGGACAAAAAAATGAGTTCTTTGTTTTCGTTATTTCCAAGTGTGAGATCAATCTGATGGAACAAAACGATGCCCTATCGTAACAATAAATTAACCTTAGAGGCAGTTGGGGGCATTATTTTCTTAAGATGAATCAGCTGCATGTCAAGTCATAATAAGATCATTCATCTCTACTTATTAGATTACCGTGGAAAAATGCTCCACAGGAATATATTGTCAGATCGCTGGAAAAGTCATTATCTGATGTGTCCAGTTATACTCACCCACATTAACTAATCTTGTCCAATTGCCAAGGCACATGGAGAGACGTACTCTACTTAAATTCCATGAAATACAAGAATACCAAACATCAAACCTACATTACTGCTAAGCTGATCCATACATTGATTTGATCCTTCAGTTCATCAAGATCTGAACCAAACGATTAAAACAAAAATCTCACTTCACGTGCCAAGTTCGGACAAAAAATTAATGTAAAGTAACCATACATGGCGTTTATCATGGATTAGAGCAACTTTCTGACCTTCAATTAAAACTCAATAGGCTCATGGGTGAGTGCAACATTATCGATATTGACTAATCAGTTTGATTGAAGTCCACAGTGTAAACATTTCATAATTACCGACTTAAGGGTTGGCCCGTTCACATTCCATTACAATCACCATTTACTCTTTCGTTGCGGTAGGAGGAAACTTCATTATCTTTTAATTTGTCTTCCTCAAATATTTTATGTTTCTGAATAAAAAACTTGATTATTTTTATTTCTAGCAATTAAAAATCTCATTCAAATAAGCACGTAAGTATGCAATTGCATGGAGATGGATCTTAAAAGGATCAAACTTGAATAAATGCCGATGTCAGGAATCTATAAAGAATTTAGTATTTTTGTCTTCAGTTAAGCATTTCTATACACAAAACAAAGTACACTGCCTCATTCTAAATTCCATGCTGGCTGTTGGTGTCTACTCTTTAAAGCTTCTACCTGCTTAAACATCTACTTGATTATTAAACCTTGGCTAGTACACTTCTTCAACTTACAATTACCTTAACTCGATTTAAATAGATTTAATATTAACCATCCTTTGATTTACACCTTAGTGTAATTCAATTCTAAACCGTCAGTATTAAAAATTTATTGAACATTATGGACGTTTTAAATTAACAATGAACCGTAAACCGAGCACCGATGGTGTGAGCTCACACACCTGTTCCTGCTACTTGCATTTCACCTTTTCTATTATGTTGCTTGGATTCATATACTTAATTCTATTTTGTCTAACGTCTTTAGAGATCCTTATGCAACCACCAGACCCTGAATCTTGTTCCAAGTTAATTGATGTACTGCACCGTGCATTGTCAGAGTAGACAGTAAGCACTTTGTTCCTGGACCAAAACCTAATTACTTTCATCACAATACATTTGAGTTTAAATTCCATATATCTTCACTCACATTCACACACGTATCGAATCAATATTCATGAACAAGTCAGAAACGAATAAGAAAAAGAAATAAAGACTTTGAACTGTTTATAAATTAATTCCCTTGTTGCTCTGGTTTTGTAGATCAAATCAAGTTCAATTTATTGGATTCGTCTTTTCTGAATTAGCCAGGTTAACAACACACAGTCTCTCTTCGTTTACATGTTTTTAGAAGAAACAAGAAAACTCATCCCATCGTACTTTACCATTCATGATCACCTTAAACAAGCAAGAGTGAACATAAACACTTCCTAAACTCCGAGTGTGGTCGCTGTGTGTAAATTGTGACACAATTAAACCTTCTCTAATGTCACTGTGACAGCAATGAATAATGAGAAATGCAACCAACCCCAAGTTATACCCAGAAAGGTCGGTTTTATTTCAAATATTAATCATGTAAATCTGACATCGTTTCAAGTGCAAATTGCGTGAAAGTTATGACTGTGATGAACCTGCTCAAAATACCACACTTGTTTTACTCCTGCAGCAGCAAAGGCACCTTTGTGTGATTCTATCTTCTCATATGTAAATTACAATCCCAAGTGTAAGTCCCCATGGACAATGAATGAACCTGGTGGAAGGCTGTAATTTATCAAATCCGTTAATGAGTCTTCAAGGTATCTATTTCGACTGTACGAAGAAAGGAATTCCCATTGAGGGGAGTTCTTCACTATAAGGAAAAGGACAATGAAACATCGTTTGAATGAAAGTAGCTGAGATTCATTCATCTACTCAGATTTCTTCCTTAATATTATGTGTGTAAGATGAGACACTCACTCTTTCATTCCAGGTCAGGTTAGAATCAAATATCACCTTATGGCGTGCTGCTTCCTCCAGGGAAATGTTTCACGTCAAGATTTACATTGTTACACTAGTTAGCAGTAGTACGATGGATGAGGTAAGATCATCAGGTACACCTGAATAGCTTATCCGATTCATTTATTCCGGATAGCTTAAGCCCATCACTTAAATTTCACTCCTGATGCTATTTATTACTACAGTTTTTTGTCCCGTCACACAGATCCTCCTGTCTTCTTCATGAATGAAGAGATGAATGGCCAGTTATCGGTGACCTAATGGACTGTGTGGTTGCTACATCCCATTTAAATATTTTACGGTGGATGGGAATTGTCACATAAGGAACGTGGACAACCAGAAGTGACTAATTTAATGTTGGTTTGGCACCGCCCGGGTTTTTGATATTTGCATGATTTATTCATCATTAACTTTTCCTCCTAAACTTTTAATCAATCACTTTTAATTCAGAACTTTACTTCGTAGAAATAATGCAAAGTTCTGGTTGTCTTTGGAAATAAAACGTACTTCTGAAGAATCTTAAAGTCACCTGAACCCAATAGCCCGTGAGTCTCTCCTATTTGAGTGAAATATTAGATACCTCCATTATTCTTCCTTCTTCGGCCTGTTCCTCGAACAATTGGCCCATGTCACACTTCACTTTAATGGATGAGGTGGCAATTAAATCGCTTTACTCTACATGCCCTTAGAGATCTGTGATAAAACAAAAAAAAGTTAATTTAAGCTTTCCCAACTTGCGCTTTCATTGAGAAAAGCAAGATGACAATTATTCTAAGTAAGGCATGCCATGGTCATCATAAAGTATAGTCGGACTTTGTTTCGAGCGTTTTAGTCGAGTTCTAATTATTGCCCCTCTAAATTTCAAGTTTATCTGGTGAACACAGTCTAATAAATTCAAAGCTATCAAATCAGACAGGAACAAGAAAAAGTACGGGTTTGTGGCTCGTATATAAATTTCTCCCAACAAGTACGGTGCAGATAGGTATATTCCTTCTCGAGGTGTGAACAACAAAATAAGGTGTTAATTATACAAAGACTCATCCATCAAGCTGAGATTTATGACACCACACGAGCACAGAGGATCATAGCCACATGTCGTGAACATTATCAAATATTCCGTAATCAAAACTCATTTTGAGTCAAACAGAATTCGAACAGAAAATATGGGAAAATTGGAATCCTCGAGAGAGGAGTATTCAGCAAAATGCTAATTGCTATTTCATTGTTGCCCTTATAAAGCCTCTGAAACAAAAGGGTTGTCTAGTGAGTCGTGAAGTTCCATTCCACTGACGGTTCGTGAGAGACGGATATTAAGGGTTTACGTAGGGAAATATCCCTCTTCATTATTACCATTATGCAAGTTTAAAATTAAAAATGCACCGTAATAAAATGATTCACAATGATTTAAATGTAATAAGACATTAATTTGCATAAAGAAAAGGAAATCTCTTGAGGATTTTATTAGGCTAAATTAACATGAAATTAAGCATCAGCACAAAATATAGAAAAATGCACATCGCCAGAGCGAATAAAACACCTCCGCGTGGAAAAACATAAAAATCTCATGGAGACAAATGACTTTTTACTACAAATTAAACACATCATCATTATCATCATCTCACAAGGCATATTGTCTGTAGCTCTGCAATCATCATCATTCTTTTTATCATTTTCATCAACTTTTTCTCGTTTAAAAAGCATACACACACAACAATATTCCAAAACATTATTCAAATTTTAGTCTAACAATTCGGATTATCATTTGAGATAAAGATTTCCACGAGACTTGCATTTTCCTTAAAGTGCACACAAGAGTTTTATGTTTCCATTATCCATTATATATTTGGTTTTAGTGTTGCATATGGAAAAGCATGCTTAAAGACTTTTTACTGGATCCCATGTCGCTTTATTACAATTCTTTTACAAGTTGCAACATCGCACTAAACTTGTTTTCGAGTAAACAGTCTGCCTATAGGAGAAAGATTTGCTAATTCATGGCACCTGATACTATCAATCATTTCGTAAATAAACATGAATATGTGTCATTCTTTTTGGTCAAAGAACACGGCACAAAGTCTCTAAAAGTTCTGCTCTGACAACATAGCGTGTACAACAACGATTTTGTATTCGTGATTTCCTAAAGTTCTAGTGGATATGCCACAACAATGTAACTTACCAATTATAGGCATCGTAAGCAATCAACAAGTCTTCTCCACACATCTTCACAACTCAGAGAGACTATGAGGGGCTCTGATCAAAGATGCCAATCTCCGAACATCTCTGTTGTTCGCTCTCAGCACTATAAAGTTTACTTCTTGCTTAGTCGTTGGTTGTTTCTGTGGCTGGTAGGTAGGGAAATAAATTTTACTATTAAAGCTAATGAATGTAATCGCTGATTTTATTTCATTCCATGTGTGTGTCTTTTTCCAATCACTCCGCCCACTGCTTTCTTGTCTCACCAACAAATGCAATTCCATATTCCAACGTAGTCCTAATAAATTAAGTGTCTAAAGGTTCGTGACTCTTGACTCCTCTTATCGCAAAAGGTTGGGGAATCGTACCAATGTATACTACCTTACATGTCTTTCCACCTGTACATCTCAAACCTTTAAGGATTTTATACTAAAAGAAATCTCATATAAAAACTGAATACTATACTTGAATCAAAAACATCTTCGAAAATAAATAATACCAAAGCCACTTCATACAATATTCATATTCCTTGTGTCTTCATCTGTCTGTGTGGCCTTGGTGAACAATCTAATTACTTTAATAATTTGCGTAGTCGTTCACTGATACGGATCTAGTTGTCATTTCCTCTAAATGTGGGTATCTCGATAACCTTGTCAATATTGAGATAAGTATTCACGTATCTACATATGCAGAATTTTTCATATGACAGACTACTATACGTTCTGCTGGATCACCTACACTTTTCTGTGAGCAACATTTGATGCTTTGAATTAAGAATGAATTTGGTGTAGGATTGAGTCAAAGTGTGACTTGCTTCATTTGATTATTCATTGTCAAACTCCTCTATACATGACAATGACTGAAACAACTAATATTGTTGTGCTTTAATTTGAGACACAATTTTCTAATCAATTCAATGATTGAATACAATAGTTCTTGATTGTGAGATGAACTAAATGTGCTGCGAGTATATTTTCTGTTTGGGTGGTTATATGTCGTATGTTCTTCATTCACAATTAGTTGTCCTGAACACACAACCTATACTCCCATACGCGCAGATCCAAAGTCATTTCCTAGATACTTGGTGATCACGAAAGTGCAAAAAATTGATGATGTGTTATTGTACTTGAAGACCATGAATCATATTGACAATTATGATTTACACAATTTAAAGTGAAACTGTGTGGGTGGTGACATCGCTCTCAATGTTTGATGATAAACGCGTGCTCCAATCGTTTCCTGAAAGAAATCCTACATTAGTAGTGATCAATCATTCTATGAATTCAATTTGTAGCTTCAATGATGGATTGATGTGACCGTGGATGACTTTAATATCCATTGCGCTTTAATCTTTATTGTGTTCAGGCTTTTGTACAAATAGACACACAGCGAATCAGTACATTTATATAAATGATCAAAAACAGTACAAAAGGAATTTAATATACTGCTATATATAAAGTTCATAATTTGTTTATGATACACGTGGAAGAAAATGTAAAATGTAAACGTAAATCAAGAAAATGAGTCATAACAAGCTACTTAATAAACTACCATAATTTCTATAATATTGCATACTTTATTCAGAGGAAAATGCAAGCCTTATCTTTACCACAACAAAATAGGTGCATTATTTGGCTTAATTCAAACTTAAAACAAACGTTACAACTCACCGGTGCATCTATTAAGTGAAATATCCAACACCATAACCACCATACAAAACTCAATCGAAGGTGTTTGTGACTCCAAAACTTTAAACGTGTACAATAATTGCACAAAACAATAGTTTTGCCAGTAAAATATTTCGTGTAGTTCGAATCCAAAGTAATTTCACTTGTATAAAAGTAAACTTGCATTGACACTTGCTTATTGCATTGTTAATGATATTCTTGAATGATATAAAAAACTTTATTCTCAACTTACCCCACATCAAAAGGAACTTACCCTTCACTTAATATATACACCACACCTTAATATACTTTCTTAATTATTAATACAGATTGATTAATTACACTAACTGGCCATTTATCCAAACTTTGTGATTATAATACTTTCAATAAATTATCTATTTCGCGTGCAAACTATCACACAGTTACTTTGCTATATACAGTTTATACATATCAATATACTGTACACATTTTTTGGGTTATAAAAGTATAATCTTAAGTTAGTTAAAGCTGCATAGTTTACTTTTGTTTCATACGCTAGTGTACAATTTAATAAAAAATCAATTCAGTTTTCATTCTAATACTTCTACTGTACATTTTGATTGTTCGGCAATTCCATTCTCACAATTGAAAACCAACGTTTACACTTATTGCACTAAATTAAACTCACGGACTCTCATGTATATTGTCTATTATATCTGTATTTACATTTCAAATTTACAACTTGCTCAAATACGAACACCCTTTTAAGTGTTAAAAGTCTAAATATACCAGAAAAAACAGAACCAAGAAAGATGAAATCATCTGAAAATAGCTCATAATTTAGAATGCACATTCTCTCTCACTGTCATCATTCATTAAGTATCTCAATGAATCTCTAAATAAAAGTGGAATACTTGATATATCCTCAAACGGAAAACAACACATGTGAAATAAAATTAAACTAGACACGAGTTACAGTGTCATGTTGACTTTGGCACAAGCTATTATTATTTTCGCATTAGTTTCGCAGCAGTGACACTCTTTGTCTTCCTATTCATCTTGATTTCCCAGTAGAGTTTCATTGTTTAGTAATACTTTAGAAGATATGCTTTGCTTTAAATCAAAGTGATTTAGGAAGTGTACAACTACCACAGTGTTATATAATTGTGACATGAAAAGAAGCTGATGATACTTACAGCCATTCGTAACCGTGTAACCCACCACCAGCCAGCAGTCAGCAGTAGCTTTATTCATTTCCATCTACTCAATACAAATGATGAGACACAAACCTACCTACCTTCCCCATCTCTACTTTGATTGCTGAGGTGTGCATTTTAAACCAGACTATATGTGTGATGTTCCTAAAGGCGCGGCTCAACTAGTTCTGCATTAACTCGATTTACATGGCTCTGTGTCTACCTGTAACATTACCTCTGTATGCTCAATGCGCAAAACATTAAAATTGGATGTAATTTGCAACAATGTCAAAGTCTTGTCTGGATGTCACTCTCTCAACCCTTCACATTTAATACTCATTTGTATTTTTTGTTCTACACTCATCATCAACCTAATGCCACGACTATACTTGGTTTCAGGGTTACTAGGAATGTTTATGATTTCCGTTTACTCTTCTAAATCTATAATAATCCATTGCCTACATTCACTTTGTTTCACTTTGAAATGACATTCATCCCAGAATAATCTTGTTTGTTCTTCCCTGCACATACAACACATACACATGAGAACATGACGATGGGCATTGTATAATTGTCTGTAGTATTTATTTTCAACTGTGGACTGCACTCAACCTATTAATGGATTTCCACTTTATTTAAATTTATGACTAAAGTCCAACTTTGCCCTACGTAATTGCATAATTTTGTTTGAAGACAGAGTTTTGTTCAAAAACGGATGTAATAATATATGAGTCGTGCATCTGCTGAGTCCATAAGTCAACTTCATACTACGTGATTCATTCATTTACGGATTGAAGTTAGTGTTTCTAAAATAGACACGATTTAACAATTTTTTGTTTCATTTTCTCCCTGTAATTTTGAGAAGCTGAAACACAATGAAATGAGTTCTATTCCAATGTAATCATAAACCATCCAGTCGATGAACATCCAAACAATTTTTGTCATTCATGCTTCACAAACTTTTCACCTCAATTACCCTGTGTAGCAATTAATTTTGCTCCAGTTTCTTTGCTTTGCTAAATTAAAAATCAAGTATAATTCCTAACACTTTTGCAGTATACTAACTAAAAGTATTCTGAATGTAAAAGGATATTACTCAACTCCGACTCTGATTCTTTGGGTTGTGGTAGTAGAGTAGAAAATAATCGTAAACATTCAAACATAAATCTTCGTGTAATACGAAAGAACGGCAGTTGAGGGAATTCTGGGGAATCTTGTAACCTTCGTTTTCAAGGAAATGCTGATTAGTAACTTTGCTACGCAGAGCTTCTCTTTTTATCGTTAGAATACTTAAGATCACAAGTTAACTTCACAGAAGTGTCTTTT
Organism: Isotomurus graminis; assembly: GCA_034696565.1. Classification (NCBI taxonomy): domain Eukaryota; kingdom Metazoa; phylum Arthropoda; class Collembola; order Entomobryomorpha; family Isotomidae; genus Isotomurus; species Isotomurus graminis. The sequence goes on from JAQGAB010000013.1 coordinate 58,467, forward strand.
TCAATCCACTACTTGAGGTTCACTCCAGGGAGTCTCATAGTTTGTAATTGGTTTTTTAACAAAAATTGGTACACAAAGCCTTTCGGAGTTTACGGAACATTTTCAACTCAAACGCGTATTTAACCTGAAATCTCAACCATTTTCCAGCTATGATGATAATTGTCAAAAGAAAGGTTTCACTTTCCCATTCTAGTAGTGCGGACTCACGCTGAGGTCTATCCCACAACCAGATTTTTCACAAAGGAACAAAAGCGAGAAATATTTGTGTCCCATTTTGTCACAACAATATCATGCAGGGAAACTCTGCGCCCAACAACACAGCCACTTTTGTCCTAAAATGCCGAAAACTATAATTTTACTTTTACATGTGACGTGTTGAAAAGGAATAAAAAAGAGAAAATTCCGTGAAATTGAATGTTCCTCTGTTCACTCTGCAACAGAAATGTAACTTCGGGGGCTTCAATTCGAATGATGTACAAAGTTACGCTTACAAAAGTGCCAAAAGGAGGTTGTTTGAGGTATTCAATTGCACCAAGAAGATTTAATAGTAAGAATGATGACAGTCAGATACCCCTGTGCATAATAAATGGCATTTCTCACATCATCACAGACAGAATAATTCACTTTAGATCAACTTAATGCGTTTAAGATGATCTTGAGTTAATCAATTGCTACTAGCCTGTGTTTATGTGGGAGAAAAGGTAAGACAAGAATAAGATTAATTTACCAACACTGACATTCCAGATATAGAAGAACCATGTTAGAAAGTCGGGGTAAAAGGTACAGCTAAAAAACAAGGTACATCTTGAAGCAAGTGTACTACTTCTATTTCTACTTACAAGCTATTTAAACATTACGTGTGGACAGTAGGGAAGAATTAAGGAGTTATCCAGATCCACAGGGAGTCTCAAAGACTTAAATGTCTTTTCATATGGAGTGATAAATGATCCGAGCGGCTGAAGGCCCGTTCGCACAATCGACACTGGAATGGACGGTCACCTAAACAAGAAATACATGAAATTCAGCTGTGTAAACTTTTCTAATTAGTTTCATAGGTTCTCTTAGCATGGGAGGAAAGATGGGTAACTCCAAAAATACGATAAGATCTTTAGTGAGAGTAAACGGTAGTTAAGAAGGTTGATTTATTTTACCGCAAATGGAGACAGATACTAACGTAACCAGAGGATATTTCTAATGCAGAGGAGGTCAGCATGAAAAAGGCAAGGCTATTATGTTTTATGATGTGATTATTTACCTGTGTGTTTTCGGTAGTGTCTTGTGAGTTCATCAGATCTAGCAAATCTCCACCCACAGCCTGGAAAACATACAAATGAATAGAAGTTCCAGCACTGACAAGAAAATAATACGCTATGGCTATGAGCCATATTTTACATTGAAATGGAAGCTGTGAGGATTTTGCATACCTTTCCAAGTGCATTGGTACGGTTTCTCTCCAGTGTGTGTTCTCAGATGAGCTTTTAAATGAGAGGATTTTGTATAAGTCTTTGAGCAACCAGGCTGAGAGCATGTGTGAATGATGACCTTCCGCCGTGTCCAATTACGACGTCTCCTTTGTTTTGGGGCGGGTGTTGTCGGAGTTGCAGTTCCGCCTAGAGTCCCTCCGGCAACCGGATTGACGACAGAGCCTCCAGCATGAATCATGAGATTATTGGAGGCAGGAGTCATAAGAGATGATGATTTGGAGGAAGGAGAAAGTCCAACGAGTCCTCCTACTGCTTGCCGACTGTTCATCTCTACCAGGTGTGCTGCTTGTTGCTGCTGGTGATGATGAAGCAATCCATTGTTGGTACTGGTTGAGCTTGAACTTTGACCAGACAGCGGAGGTTGAGAATGCAGAGAATTCAAAGGGAATCTGTTTGTGGAATGCGTAAGATGATGATGAGATGCTGTTGAGTTGTTCCCTTGATACGAAGTCATCCCTGAATTGAGTAAGTGAGGAGATGATGGAGGTGTCAAGATTTTACTGTAGTATTGCTGCTCATTAATAAACCCTTGCTGAGGGTGATGAGTTCCTCTCCCTAAAGGTCCCTGCTGGGGATGAGAATACGAATTCTGCTGAGGTGGCATTGTTCCTTCGTTGAAAAAATTCGAGTAGGAATTCTGATAAAAATACGTAGGGAGAGATGAGGAATCTGCGGAAGTCACTGGGGCTGGTTGCAACAATTGTCCTTGTGTCGAAATGCAGGGATGAAGTCCATTTTGGCTCATAAGGACATTTTCCGGTGTGGAAGGTGGAGAAATGTGACCCCCGTAGTGATTCATCGAAGCAAACCCTTTCATACTTAGGCCACTACTACCTGTGCTGAATGAAAGGACCTGATTCTCGTACTCATTTCCGTACACAGAGTTATTGTTTCTCCCTCTATTGTACATACTACTACTGGTGAGTCTCGAATTAGACGGTGTGATTTCACTTCCCATTGATGAATTGTCGTAAAGTCCTGCAGACGTGGTAGAACAACTTCCGGACCCGGAAGGAATAAATGATGACGAGCTGACAAGAAGGACATGAGGGTTGTTGGTTACTTGCACACTATCACTGAAGTCATTATCATTATTGCTACTCAGCGTTGTTGTGGCTGGGAAAGAAGTAACTTCCGACTTGATTTTCATTGTGCTGGGGTCTAAATACGTAGAGTACGAGGGTGGGAAGTGGTCGCTCGAGAGAGACAAGCTATTCTGGGGTGATAAAGAGTCGTATGCAGGACTGTTGCTTGGGACCTGTTGATCTGGAAGGGACACTCCACAGTTATCCTTTCGCAAGTTCCCAAAGGGTCTCTGAGATTCATCCAGTCCAAGTAAATGTGTCTGATGATCGTTGTTTGTGCTGAACGAACCCTATGGAAATAAAAATCCACCTTATGACACTTTGGTACAATGACTTAAATTATACAACCATTTAATTAACTCGATAACACATTGAACACAAATATTGTGCAATCATTTGTCTTAAAGAGACAAAGATTCGACAAATGATTTGATTATCCCACACATACCATCTAACCCTATGAGTTTCGCACCTATAAACATTTGTTGACTGATTGTACAGGATTTCAAAGATAATTATCGCCATCACGACGTTGAATTGAATGACAACATATCGAACCAAACAATACCCCGTCTGTTGCCTCATACCTTTAATACACAAGGCGACAAGGGGAATAATAAAAGTCTGAGTGAATTAGACCCACTCTGTCCATCAATCAAAGGCATTGTTGCACGAGGATCAGAAAACTTAGTACAAATAATCAAAACAACAATTGACACGTACACACACACAGCGTCAAGTCTACTTCAAATAATATCTAACGTTTCATGAGGAACGTTCTATTATAATACATTCCATGACAAGAATTCCGTCTAATTGAAAGAGATGCAAGAGCTCCTGAAACTCAGATTCTATTTGTAGCGTCCACCATCAACCCTAACAAAGCAATTTACATCAACTCCGAATGAGAATGTAGCTCAGAGTCAGAAGATCTATTTAATTCGGATGCCAACTGAAAACTTGTGTAATAATTGTGTGTTTCTTCAATTGTATTGTGACTTTATGAATACTAATATTGTGATTGATGGACAGCAGATTAAAATCCATCTGAATAATCCACACATAAAATGCACAAAGTTCTTTATAAAGGGATCTTTTTTATAAATCTTACCTTGGCACAAATATTCGATGATGAAGTATTTGAACCAGAGGATTCTGGCTTGCACCCGATGTTAGTGGTGCAGCTACTCATTAACTCGTACGAGTCTCCATCATCCCCTGAACAACTTCCGTTGCTTGTGTAATCTCCTGGAGAACTCACACTTGTTGTGCTCCCCCCTTCAGACGACTCCAACTTGACAGCAATCACTCCAAAAGCACTTTCCTCTGTCGCCATTATCATTCTCTCGATGTCTTGCCACATCTGGAAGGGAAATAAATACAATCAAATTCACGGAATAATTCGTACACTACGCGCAGTCCAGACTGGACAAATGAATCCACCTGAATGAAGAGGCGATAGCCATTGATAATCAATAAGCATAAGATTCAGACGGAAGTCAGTGTCAAAGCCAAGGTTTCCCATGGTTTAACGAGCAGTTATACTGCAAGCAAGCTAAAAATAATTTGAATACAACTACCGTGACATTACAACTTGTATAATGTTATCTCTTTCTTCACATCGATTTGCTCTGCCAATCTAAACTCATGCTGCAAGCGTTTGTAATTCGATCTCAATCATTTTTGCCAAACTTCCTTATATAAATGTCAGCTTTTAGTGATATCACTTTTAACTCTTTTTTAATATAATAACCCTATAGACGATAAACGAATTTTCACATAATGATAACGTTTAGAAAATTGTTTTTACTTATTGTACTCAAACAATGTCCACGCAATGAGATAACACTTTATCATGATTTAAATTATTATGCATCCATTTTAACTTTTAGTGTTTAGAAGATAAAAATAATAATATGATGGCCTTTGCCTTGTCTTTCCTAAAAAAATCATAAAGTTTTCTTATGCTTGAGCACAACCGTGAAGTACAACAAATGCAGCACGATTTCATCTAAAACTCAAGTAGGTATGTGTTTTACAGAACATTAATACTCTGATAAATTACACATGGTCATCTGTGATGCGAATATTATATTTTAAATTAAGTGATAAATGCTATATATACTTCCTAATGTGTAAATTTCAAATGAATCTTAAAGATTAAAACAGACACTCAGACTACTTAACAATATTAGATTTCCACCTTTAACTTGTCATATGAACAGAGCAATGTATACTTGATGTATGAAATAATGCTTTGTATTTTGTGTACCGGAATGTGCTTGTGTGCGTAAATATGAGTCAGAGCTATGTTACTGTGAACTCATGGGTAATAAGTAGTTTAATATCCAATCTTACTCATCACATTCTAATTACATTTTTCTTCCAAAATTAACGGAAACCACCTGTTTCACAATCCTATGGTTAACCTATTCAGAGAGAGTTAAAGGTCTGTCAGTAGCCGACTCAACTCTGACACGCTTACAAAGAATCCCTGCTAGAAAATGAGATTCAGGATGTCATGATTCTGTCAGTCATTGAATTTAATTATTGAAGACGAGCTTTGTTAATTTTATTTATATACACAAGCATTAATTCTCACCATGTGGATGAAACATACGTGAGTAGCGCTTACCAGTAGAATGCTACTGTGAATCCTAATTCAAATCCTAATGAGGATAATGATATAACCTCGTTATCCTGATCAACCCTCTGTAATTATCTTCTTGTGAAGCAACTAATCCACATGTTTGGGGGTATCACTATTAAAATACTTGGTAACAAAAGGTCTAATATATATATATTTGATACGTGTAATTTCATTACAGAGGTGTAGGAAGATAAATCACATTGAGCACAGAAACTCTACGAATTCTGCTGTAGATTTCCTTCGCTCTGAATAGACAGCTGTGAGTTAAACAAAGTTTGCACTTTCTCGTAATAAAGAGTTAAGATAAGGATGAAAATTTGCAAGGTTTATATAGTCAGACTAGCTCAGTCACACACTAGATGTTTACAAGGAACTAACACATTTCATTACCCCCAATGAGTGTCCGAGAAAGAAAAACTTGAGAAGTGTAAATTTCCAATACGTACAAAAATGCGAGGAGATCATGGTTTCGTGCTGGGAAGAATGATTTAGAGAGTAAGTGAAGATATCATCTCATGTCATCTTTCCGGATGCGCCTTCACTGCACACAACAGCCATTTTAAACAATAAGCTTTCAGCACTTAAAGTAATGGCTATTCCTGACTTGACCTTTATAAATTAGCTAATCTTTTCAATGTCCAAGTTCAAAGGAACACTCTGAGGTATTCCATAGTGTAAGCTTCGTCGATCACGTCGACTTTGACTGTTTCGTGAGCCGTAGCAAGTGAGTCAAGATGAGCAGGAGGCGGAAATCGCTCAGGTAAAAAACTCCTCAAATAAACAAAGTAGGTAAGATGAAGCATCCGGAATGAACATCCTTCTTCATACAAGAGGATTAGCAAGGTTCATATTTGCCTTATCATCGATGTCATCTCCTCAGTTTTACAAATCTGCCTGCTTTACCCTCAAACAAGGAGTTCTAACGGAACCTTCACACTTTTTTCTAATCTTAAATTACTTTTTACACACTAAACGTAATCTGGTGCTAAGAGTTCAAAACGAATTGCTTGTAGACTTAAAAAATTACGTGTAAACATCTTATTCCACGTTTTAAGAAGTATTTGAGATGATGAGAATAGGCAAGAGATTTTTCCCTCGATTTGCTGAGGAAAGCCTTAACAACACTTGTTCTAAATAGGGTTTCATTACATCACTCATGGGGCGTATATGTGACGATAAGGGTGGAGGTGAAGAAGTAGCAACTAAATGCACAACACAAACACTTTTATGTGATCGAATTAACCATTATTTTCCGCTCCTGCTTATTTAGTACCATTTTTTCATGGCAGAAATTTCAATGTACTTTTTGTGCCTTTAAAATCTTGTGATAGTTTTAGGTTAAGGAGACAGAGAAAGGATTTTACGCTGTACATTTAAAAACAAGCAAATAAAACAATGTTATTATTAAAGTCCAGTTGAATTAGCTCGTACAAGAAATGCCAGTCCTACTAATTCTACCAATAGTAACAAGTTTAATAAATGTTTCCCAAAAACAAATGATCCGTTCAAAGGTAAACGATTTTTTACACTTTATATCTTTGGAATCTGTAGGACTGTCAGCAAAAAAAGTTGCATTGAAATTCTTCACTTTTAATTCATTATAGGAAAAGGCATCGGTATCGGCATACAACTCTGGGGATTAGAGTCACTAGCAACTCACATTATAGTAAACTACGCTGCTAGTTCTTATGAATGGAATATTCATGGTACCACTAATAAAAAATTAGCTGAACTTGTTCCAGAGCTTCTTTTACTTAATGGAAGGGTTACTTTGAGTTATACGTTAGAATACACTGCATTGTTATTTTATATTAAATCGTACTTCCTCTTCAACATAATGCGACTTGGGTTCTTTCATTACAACCCTATCTTTACATATTCTAATTTGCAAGGGATAGCAAATGAGCCCCAAAATAAATTACGCGTGAATACTTTGAATATCAGAGACTTCATTGATACACTGTCACTTGTTCTGTTCCCTGGATTTAGAATCCTACAAACTATTCGACACAATCAGCTTTGGATAAACTCAACTCTCTGTATGATGTAAAATATATTGTTTGTGACCTTCTACTATGACAATTTCTATTCTCGGTTTTTTCTTTCATGCTCACACAACAATTAAGATGATTTGGCAGATAACACAGAGAGAATGTGTAGGTACCAATGTTCTCAGGTATATTCTTCATCATATCTTTACACTACCTCGGAGGAGACCCAACAAGGGTGGTCAGTGCAGCGTATCAAATTAAGAATTTATTATTCGTTTCTTCTTAACTTCCATTTTATTTTTTATTTGATATTTGACATGTAAAGTATTTTTGAGCATAAAGAATACCTCACTGCAGTTATGTACCACATTCGTATCTAAATTAAGACTCATCGACATCAACTGAATACATCGACATGCTCGTGAGTAAGTTAATCATTTCACTTTCTTGCAAGTTTATTAGTGTAAGTGAATTCAACTCGATATCATTAATACTTTGATGCACCACTGCTGAAAGATACTGCCAGGTAAATCTCTTCATTTGCATTTTAGAATCACCAATTCTTTGCTATGTGAATGGGTGAAAAGGGTTTACTATTTTCACCCACAATGAAAAATCACATGCATGTTACTGGATAATAAGCGTGTAAAAAATATTGTGAGTTATTTAATTTATTTCGATACACACAAAGTGAATGTTCAGAAAACCTGCTTTTCTCTAGAGATGATATGATGTCTGTACTTGTGTAATGAAATGTAGTAAAAAGTGTAGTAAAGAACGTGTGAACAACGCAACAACTGACCCTTGATCACAGTCATGAGAGACTTTTTTAATCGACTAGTGAAGACTTATCCTCATGCAATTCTTTGACTGGGAGATCCGGGATTATATTATATGAGCTCTTTCGTTAATCATTGTTCGGAAAGTCGTAAATCACAAAAGACAGCATGAGAGAGATACACACACGCAGTACCCTCCAGATATTGGAAATACTTATTTTTAACCATTCTGAAGTGCAATAACTTTATATAAAAATATCGGATAATATCGGATGATTAGAAGTTAGGAAATCTGTATCAGAAATTATTAAAAGCAAGAGTGATGTTTGCTGCTTTTCCACAGATATCTCGTAAAATTGACCCGAACTGATAAAATGAGTCAGCAATGAGTGAGCTGCTATAAGATTGACTCACTAAGCTACCTTGCTACATTAAATGTCTGCATCCTACCCAAAAGTGACTGATCGTACCTGAAATATGAAACATTCTCCATCAAAATGGATTTTTGATGGGTTCCCTAGACAAGAGGTTTGTAAGAAAACTGCTGATGTGATGAGGAGCAAGCTCTCAGCACAGCAACGGTTGGTCAGGGTCAATAGGGCAAGTTGTTGCACCTTCAAAAAATAGAATGGGAATCATAGACGTATTCAGTGGGAGATGCTCAGCAGCATTAATTGTGGCCTGCAGGGAAATTCTACAAATATTTTAAAAGTCTTATTCCATGAGAATCACCCTGGGTTCATACAGAGACTCATCCACCTATTATTACATGCAACGATGATGTTCACTCAAGGTGCTTGCACCTGATCTTATTAGGTGAACTTCCAAAGGTAGTGGTAAGTAGTGAGACTAGTAAACTACATTGCTGTAATACTACAACCAAAAACGTGGGAGAAAAGACGGAATAAAATAAATTAAAATAGTTCTTACTCGAATGACTAATGAAGAACTTATTTCTTTATATTCCTTAGGAATATCAGTGGGTTTTAATTCAACCATTTGTGTACAAGACTTTTTCATATATGTGAAACACTAGACTAAAGTTTAACTCCAAACTACTACCACTTCTGCCTTTAATTATCCAAATATGTAAGAGGAGCTGACAGCAAGAATGTTCACAATGCTCATATAAACCTGAAAACATTTAAAAAGTTGCTACCATGTCACTTTCCTTCTTCTAAAGGTTTATGATGTGTCCTTCTTAGGAACCAGTACCACTTCAATATCCACTCTCACTCCCCGCAATGATAAATAATAATAAACAACAGTATATACAACTTCTCCTACTAGTCCTATAATACATGTATGTGGTGGTCCTTGAAGGAATGATGAAATAAAAATTTTTGTAGGGTGAAGTTTTTTTTCCTTTCTTTTCAAAAACCATAATCTTCCCAGTCTCATATTTCATGTGTGATCTTCAAAGACAAACCAAATCGTACTTCATCCTCTGTAGTACTACCTACACACACAGGTATTTTTACAATGGGTGATTTAAAAGGAGCATATAGAAGAACAATGACGAACGGGTTGTACTTTTGCCACCTGAGAGGCACAAGATGAGTCCACGCAATGTGTAAAGACATCTCGGGATTCGATAACAAATATCGTTTATGTTTATGTAATTGAAAATATCTTTTACGCTAATGATACTCATGCTCTTCCAGGATTATCATTTGGGATGCAAGGAATCAATACATGGTAATTAAGTGGTTAGCTAGATTACTGGTTTTGTGCGAGCTGATTTTTTGATCTCAGAGTGCACACAACAGAGGTATGTGAGAAGCCTGATGATAGTGGATAGAAGGGATTTGTTAATTTGTTCAAATAGTTCTCTGGTCTAGCGTGAGAAACTTGGATATCTCGGAGCTTTCCTTAAGGTATTTGAAACGCCTTCTAGATACTTTGGTAAGTGTCTACTTGTTTTTTCAATATGAATTGCATACTGATAATTGCTTACTGGTACTTATGGCAGCACACAGGAGATTCCAGCCAAAGTTATCAATATAACCTCGTGATATTCGGATCAAGTAAATCAAGTTTCAGATTAACAAATACTAGTGCATTTGTACCATGTACCGATGTACCTACAATAGCTTCGTCGCGTGTGACAATGTGGTGTGAGTCTTGAAGATTATGGGGAGAAGAATGGAATGTCGAATAAACCATTACACATTTTTGTCTCCTGTAAAAGCAAAAGACCTTTTCTTAATTTCTTCAAACTTCTGTCAGATAGACATCAAACACGGACATTAGGGAGTTCGGTAAGTTCAAGAATAAGATAGTGGACAAGATATTTTCACATTATTCGTAACCAACCCTTTCATTCCGATTTTTTATGTTTCAAAATATGAGCTAATGATGGCTCAACGTGAGACACAAACTTGACTCTTCTCACCCTGAGCAACATAATGATGAAGTAAGGGAATCTCCATTTCACTTTCCTACAAGACTCTGCATGGTCTATGGTCTGTCAACAGTGGATCGACATTGACACCTCAAATCTAAGCGTGTGACATTATATAATTTCATGTTTTACAGTCTTATGGAACGTTAAACGCTCCTCAATGCGTCATATTAAGAAGTGTACTTGAAAAGGTAAGAAATAACACTCTCATGTTGGAGCATTTTATCCAAACTTGGATACTTTAGTGGCAGACTTCTTCTAGCGCACTTCATCAGGAATTATATTCTTTTGTGTTATAATTCTTGTCTGATGATTTTTATTGCCTTGAAAACGACCCTATTAATCCTCTGGACGTGATGACGGAGTGACATGACCTCTTAACAACTTCACAGACACACAGCATGCAACTATTTTCTACATATGAATTGTAGGACCATGTTCTTTAGCATCCTGCTAGGTCAGGGAATCTGAATTATCCCTCGAACTTCATTTGTTAGACACAAAGCACAAGCATTTCTCAGATTTTGAAGCCACTAACCACTACTTAAATGCCTCTTTGTATTCACCTTCTGCTCATCATACCCATCAACACACATTAAGCATTGCTTTCTTCACGAGACAACCACTGTTTCATTAAGCAATTTAACTCTTCGCTGACGTGTGCAGAGATTCTCCTATTTATTTTGTTTGCAGGAGCAACATAACACGTCTTATTGAGGTAAACCCCAGGTAATGATGTAAATACACATACTATTTAATAATTCAGCTCTACGGGAATCATTATTACTGAAGGAGCAACCACCAGCCACAGGAGAGTGTTCTTGAGGTAAAAAACCTACACTCCTTGTTGCTCTTCACTAATGTCAAGGCAAGAAATGGAAGATTGGGGTAGAAACGGTCAGGGTTGATTTCAGGAAGGCAATAAACAAGCAACGGAACGTTAAGTTTCATGATCTGAGATGAAAGGGACAAAAGGGTTGATGACAGAACATATCTTCTAATCACAAATTACTTCATTCACCTCTGAGACATTAAATTCCCCATACTCGGGAGTAAATTAACTTCTATCTTATCTCTCACTGAGTCTTTGACGCTTGACATGTACCACGGAAAAGGTCTCTTTTACGAGGTCTCTATCATATTCAACTCACACCTACCTTGATCAACCCTCTGACGGTATAATTGAGTCATTAAATGAATCCCGAGTGGCTCAAATGTTACTGTCTCTTGATTTACCTTTCATAAACTACCACTTTATCAAATATTGACTTCAAGTCTGACTCTGCTCACCATTTCTGGCTAAAACTGCAGCTACACTCGATTAAAATATTTTCAGGGAATCCAGGAATAAAGCTAAATGGTAACAGATCGGTAATTCTTCAGGTGACCAGACAATACTTTCGAAACTGGCTATGGATTAATATTTTTCCATTCGTGCACGTAACTATAAAACATGTTCCGCAATCAAAATGAAACCACAAATTTGCTATGCATCCAAATTAGACACATCCACCAAAATAAGAACTGAGAGCATATTCAATTTCGCTTGTATTGTGCAACACTGAAAAAATTGTCATAAAATCCCAGCAGTCCAAACTGTAATGTTTTAAGTAAGCCATCAAAGTACACCCCAACCCATCAAGGTGATGCGTGCTGGCCATATGAACTTAATTGCACAAGGCTCACAAATCAACCAATTGATCAGAGAGGAATAATGAAGACCCCACTGGTTTTGTTTTACTACCCAACCAAAGAAGAATATATGTCTAAGCCTGGGTGGCAATTATTATTGTTCTGTAGAAACTGTTTGGCAAATAATAAATCGGTGTGCAATAAAACTTGGTGAAGTACTACAAGCGACTGAATAGTAGCAGAAGAGGTATGTACCGATTTCTCACAATACAATGGTGCGATCTGTTCTCTTGCTACTTACACAACATATGGATCATCGTATTGTTACTTAACGCTTTTAAATCCGATCGTGCAACTACCCTCTTGAGTTTTATGGCTCAAAATAGACAAGAGGGACTTCATCAGGTCAGACCGGAACTGACCTTCCAAGATCGTAAAAAGTAAACTGCAAACTCTTGACTGTGCAAAAGGTGAGGGTTTTGGAGCCACTATATATATCAGATTTTAAGTTGTGACTTCTCAAACAGCAAGCTATGCAGTACAATTGTGCAATTCAAAAAATAAAAAAAGCTTTTTAGCAGTTGCGAAGAACATAAATGCGCTATCACACTAAAGGTTGATTTACGAAGGCAACATTACGTTTTTGCATAAAATATATGGAAGAAGGCTCATTCCCTAAGATACTACTTCTAATGAATCTTCAGACTAATAACTATCCTCCATATGCCAAAGCACTATTCACGTACTCAGTTGTCAGACGGACGTGGAAAACAATATCCAGAATCTCAACTTACCTCGTGAAACTCTCCAACAGGTGCAGGTGCAATAAGTGGTCCTTCAGTACTCATTAGGCTCATGCTTCTACTTGACTGCGACTCCCGACATGAGATCCAGTTGATGTATTTCAGTTGCAAAAAACCTCAAATCGAAATGGAAATGTGTCACACACTTTCGTATTCGTATTGTTTTAATTCTATCCAGTCAATTAACGAGGACAATATATAATGTTTACTCTAATTTAGTGAAAAACCACTGAGTGTCTGAGAGTTTGTTTTAAGAATGATTCACGTGCACTGGAAGATTCGTACTTCTGGTTAGTTCCGGTTAAACCATGAGATTTGTATAATCTTGGTCATACTGGCCTTGCAAATTGAATGCTGAGTAGTATTTAACAAAATACAATAATGGTGCTAAAACTTTAAAAGATTTATTCTGAGATTACAACATAATTGTTGCTTTGTGAGGAATCAGCGAACGAAATCTTTTGCAGCAGGTCTTCGTATACGCACAACGTGTTAAAGAGCAAGTACGTATATTTAAATGTTGTTAAGTGTGTGTGTGTGTTTGTAATGCACAGAGATGATCTACCGGACAGAGACTTGGATACCGACGTGTGTCCTACCTTGGCCAAAGAAGTGGACTAACTGAATGACTCAGGTGGTTCGTCTCTACTATTCTTTCTACCTGGCCTAATCAAATGGGGGACTGGCAGGTGAGATTTTTACCTGAGCAAAACCATTCTCATGGGGCCTGTGGATCTGTTCCATGCTTGTTCCCTTCAGGTTTATCTCCCCAAGTATCAGAGACCAAACAGCCTATATCCTCCAGTCTCAGACTTCATAGTTCATTTTTATTACTCGGGGTTTTGACTCCAACTAAATGCATCAGATTGAGAGTATTCAAATGTTCTCATCATTAGAGATCCTCATATATGACTGCCACTACCCTTGAACTTTAGGGAGAAGGGGAGATCAATCTGCCCCTACCCGATAAGCCACTGACATAAATACATAAAAAATAGTATCCTTCCGGTTTTTATTGTTGCATACTAATCAATCAAAACCTACATAAAGTTTATTACACGGGTCCTTCGCAGTAGACACAGATAAACAATCACATTTTTAGCAACAAATCGGCCTGGATAGCTGTGGGAACGTCGCTTACCACTATAACAATCTACAACAATCTTTATTAGGATAAAATCAAATATACCCAAATGCACTTCCCTGTTATCACGAGCTACGTACGTAATAATATCATTTTACGTTTAACTTTCAATTTTTTTGACTTGCTATGTAATTAAACAACAAAATTCTTGTCATTCTGACAGACCCAGATTTCGCATCTTCTTTTAGAAACTCTGCATAACGGTATCAATGACGAGTACAAGAATGTGGAATATGCATAAGCAAACGCACAAACGGAAACGATTTCTTAGTCATAGAAGATCCATAATATGGTTTTGTACATACTTTGCCCGGAAATCCTGTCCTCCTAACAGTTCTTCAGACACAGTCTTCCCAAATACTTGAATATTAAAATGATGAAGTTCGACTTGTTGATGAGTACAAAAGTACAAATTATGTATCATTTGAAAGAGGAAGGATGATATAAAGGACGAACGAAAGATAACTTCCAGAATTATGAATTTCCAAGAGGATGCATAATCACAAAAAGAAGCAGTATGGAAAAACAATGATGTTTTATAATTAAGTTTAACCACTTCAAGCTACGTTTTAACGAAAAGATCAACCTTTCTGATTATCTTAATACAGGCGCCATAAGACTGAGTAAATTACGTGCATTATGAATTGCTGTTTAATAATGATAAACTGATGATCTCATGATGATCTTGGTAAAGATTAAGACGATGCAAATTCATCATTCCATTAAGTGTGTGTATTATACAGTACAAACTTGCCTACACTCTACCAACTACCAACTGATACAAGTTAAAAGTCAAAGTCAAGAGTAAACAATGGGTATAGTTGGTCGAAGACAAGTCTCTTGTATTATTCACTTAAAGGTTACGGACGGGGTTGTTTTTAATTATGATTCTCAAAAGCAATCAAAAAGATATCAAACGAAGAATTCATTGGAATCATACACACATGAGCTAAGAACACAATAGATTTAAATATAGAGTGAGAGATGATTAAAGGAAGGATGATCTCTGAAGGAGCAGCGGAAGGAAGTTATTCTCACGACTTCTGCTTATTATTACTCCACGCACTTAAAGACCAGAAGTCACCCAACCGAAGCCAAAAAATTACACACAGGGTCAATGATAAATCTCATAAGCTCTCTCTCTGTTATATTTACTCCAACATGCATTTTAATTTATAAAAAACTATATGCACATGCATAGCGAGTGAAATTGTCCCAATCTCATAAAATTTACATCATTTTAATATTGCTCTAAAACACGACTAAATTTAAGGCTAACTCTCTCTTATTTTTAGTTAGATTCTTAAGACATGTCATGACTTTTGCACCAATCGATAAGCTAAGTGGAGAGAGAACTGTACGCACTGACGTAATCATTTCACTCATTATAATTCAAAAATTTCATTTGTTTTCATTTCTACTCAAATATGAATGCTGTGTAGTAGTGCATCGTCCTGCTGCGATGACTTTATGATTTTGAGCCCTTCAAATTAATCGTAATGCTTCACACCTTTACATGCTTCCTATTTTAGTTAATCATCTCTCTGTGTGATAATCGACAGTCTAAATTTATTTCTCTTGGCTATTATAATTGCTCTTCAAACCAACGGATAATAATAAATTCTAATATAACTACAGATACGTGTACACTTCAAAATACGCAACACCCGCATTTGGGAATTGATTTTACGAACTAAATAACCTACTTGTGTACAAAACTTGAGGACTTGTGGAGTACAAAGACCATCATGAATTCATGTAGCTCAAAAGATGAATATATAAAGGCATATTTTGTATATATCGTGAATTTTATTATTAAAAAATATGGGAAGATCTTCCACGAACCACCTGTTGACAAAGGGCATGTCCTTTAACATGCATCTCTTTGATTAAATCTCGCAATATTATAATGAGCACTTTACTTGAATAAAAGTCCTTTCAAGTTCCCTCATCCCTTAAGGTGAGAACCTCAGATGAGCTTCTCTGTTCAGATGATCAAACACAATGATATCAATGAGATTTTAGAGGGTCTGTAAAAGGAATCCTGTGGTGTTGAATTCCGTCAGAACCTTTCATTGACTTCTGCTCCTGCTTCATCGCTACTTCCACTTGACGAAGGGTCATCCTCACATACTTGGCTTACAATAACAAACTTAAGTTACTTATGTAAAAAATTGTATTATTCTATCTACTTAAGGGTTGTTGTTCACCGTTTTTGCCTCTCTTCTTTCTCCAATTTCATTTTACTCGGATATGTCTGCAGCTTATACGAGAAGTGCTAGATGCTCGACCCTTTCTTCATAAAGAGTTTTTATAAGAGCACTCACAATGTAGTGATTTTGATACTATATATATAAATTGTGAATTTTATAAAAACGCCAAATTGCGTCTTCAGATTGCCCAGATAGAAATAATAAGGTATACAAAAAGCTGAATTCTATTTGTTGTTGGGTTATTGCGACCAGAAATCCGTATTCCTACACCAATGCAAACTGTAGAGCTTTGTTACACAATAACATCGATGTACGAATTGTTAGATAATATAACTGCAATGATCCAAAATGTTCCTTCCATTATATAAAAATGTCTTCGCATCAGTTGCTACTTAGCCAAAATCAGAGAATTATGATTATAAGCAGGCTCAAGGCTCAGAGATTTGCATTTCATGCTACTGTGTATGGTACAAATGACATTACACATCTATAGCATGTTCCATGCCAAAAAAGAGATTAATGGGATTTCAATGTTGAAACTGAGCAGTGCATACAAAGTCCAGACTATTTATTAAAACACAAAAAACAGCATTTTATTTCTTGAAGGTGATCCACCGCGAGTGACATGATAATATTTTCGTTGTTTGACTTGCAAAATTTATGCGTAGGAGTTGGACTGAAGCCCACGTTAATTTTTTAAATGAGAATGAATGAGCATCTTGAGAATTAAACTGCATATTATCCAGGAGTTGTTTTTACGTACGTCTCGGAGAAAACCGAGTCGACAGCTTAATGGTATAATAAGAATGCAGTTGACTACATTAACAAAGAGTATGTGTAACAATCATGCAAACTTTTAGTTTAGACTGTTCAGACATTACTGCGTCTTTTTCAGAGATATGATGTAAGGTTACTCAGTAGCTACAGTCACGAGTCACCTATCCGATTAAAGAGAAAATAGACTCTTGTCATACATAAGGATAAGGACATAAGTAAGCATCCTAAAATGGTAGAAATGGGAATGAATGATGAAGCGACTTAGTTTGTGAATGCAATCTTCTCGTGAGGATGAGAATGCTGTTCTTCATCAACTATGTTATCCTTTTAAGTCACCTATCAAGTCTACGCCACGTTTATGGTAGAAAAAACTTACAGCTACAACTACTAAAACGTCTTTAGCAATGGCAACTGCAATCGCAGCAACAAGAAGAAGAACCTGATTGCGCAATGCAATTCTAGTCCCTGTCATTCCGATTATTTTCTTTTTTATTGCATTCATAGCTTCTCAAGCAAGCTAATTCACCAATCATAATCGAGAACCAGGATTTATAATACCAACTTCAGTGTAGTAGTGTCGAGAAATCAGACAATTATTTAATCAGAGACTAGCACATAAAACTCTCATTGGTTGTTTTCATACGCACCAATTCTAGCAATCTCTCTTGTTGTCAGTAAAAGATCAGTGTCAGAGTGTCCGGTACGATTCAAGAAAAAGCCATCTGAGTTTAGAAAATTAGCTCGTCTGAAAAGTTGAGTGAAGGATGAGCTCGTGTCCCTAAAACATGAATTAAAATATTATTGTTATTGCTCCAATTATAAAGGAAGCATACATACGACATGGGATGTGATTATGACGGGTACCTAAAACCTTAGACGCACAGCTTCTTCACTTTATAATTTAACATTCGAACTGACACTCCCTTACAAAGGTCTTTCAAAAGTTCACAAGCCTTCACTATTTATCCTGCATTGATTCACTTTGTGTTTGCATGCAGGGATAACAATCGCTTTAATAAATGAGATCAGAGCACCTTCGTCTGAAGTTGGGTGTGCCCGTTATCAAAGATTAGTCTTAATATGGTATCAAATCATGACAATAAGTGTTTCTACACTTGTAACGAATGGACCCAGGAAGTCATCGAATACAATGGTTTCAAGTGAGGAAAGCTCCGGATGAATTCGATCCCTTCAAACCTTGCGTGATTGAAGGAACCAGTCCATTTTTGGAATATGAAAGTGATAATTTACTTTCTGAAGCTATAAATAAATCTCAATAATTATTTATTCTTCTTCCTCACTATGACTTCGGAGCACTGTAACAAAAGTGGCCTCCTTTTTCCTTTTATCGGAAAACTGACTAACAAATCGTACCATCAGAGGTTAGAGTCCCAGAATTCGCAAGCCTATATACTTTCCTTCTTATAAATTATGCAAAGAAAGTCATCTCTGGTATGAGTCAGTGCTACACAATGATGTCACTATGTGAAATTTTTTCACATGCATGTACAACAAGCGATTAATAAACACGGGTACCGAATGAATAGGTGATAGGGGTATGCATTGTACGCAAAATGATCAATACAATTAAATCTGAAAAACTGTAAACTCTGTAACTTCAGGTACTCTAATTGCATACACTAATTTCGAGTATTGCTGTCAAATCTATTGTAAACAATATGCTAATGAGCCACACATAAATACTTATGACTAATACATGTATCGCTATGTGCCACAAATATCAAGTTAATACATTCATTCAGTAACCACATGCTGTTGAGCAATTTGAGACAGAATGGAGAATTCGAATTCAATTACAAGTGTATTGGAATTCAAATGACGATACAAAACAAGAGTACCTGGACAACTCAGATTCAGAATACTTTTTGGTAAGAAACTAGTTCCGTAATTCCGTATTAAGACAGGCGCCTCCAATGCAAATGAGTTGGGGTTAATGCTTCCAGTCACCGTCTTGTACAACAGCAGTGTGTACCTTCTTGTAGCTTGACTCCAATATGCCTAAATGGTAACCGATTGATATCTAAATTACGCAAAAATAATACTCAAATAACCTACTGGAAAATTGTTCACAAACTGCCTTAAAATATTGATCATAATATTATTGACGCCTTGACTTATAAAATACATGTTCAAATCTTGTAATCGCAAGATAATAAGCGATGTGATTACTGACAATGATGTATCCAGAAACAAGACATATTCTGAGGCAGAAACTCTGATTGACTTAGATGTAATGAAATGCTGTTTTGGAGTGGGAGTGGGAGAAAAATATTGTGAGTGACAAGCACAGTAATCACAACTTGAGACCCGAACCTGTTTGCACCTCAGAACACTCAGAAGTACTGTGTGACTGAACAAGTTATATTCATATTAATAGCTGACTGACCTGGAGGTGAGTGATGGAAAAAGAAAGTGCATGGTAATCACTTTTGATGAAATCTTTGTTAATCTTAGTGCAATTCCGATGCATTCATTTATCCTCTCCAGTCTTGTTTCATTCAATGAGAGAAATTCATTTAGTTTGGGTAATAATTTAATCTGTTGTCTGTGTGCACACACTTATTTCTGTGTAGACAGACATGGGAGAATTACTTTAAATGGAACGCTGGTTTGCGTGGAAAATACCTGCAGTCATGGATCTTCACAACTCACAAACAGAAAGAAAGGATTCTACACAGAGTCATAGGTGATGAGAAATCATTCTAAGGGATGAAAGGAGATGAGCCTAAAAGTCAACAGATCATTCATCGCTCAACCTTCGAATCTTCCAAGCATGCTGAGTCTGATGACAGCTTGTAATGGTAATGATCACGACGTTGATTATACCAGTGCTTGAGTTAGACAGATTAGGGATGTGATGATGATGAATAAGGATTTGGAAGTTAACAGTGTCTTAATATGGTCAATAACTATGTGTTTTGCTAGAAATTGACTTTCGAATTTGTTATTCATCGTAGCAACGGCATAGCGTATCCTAGATTGCATTATTCACCCTATTCAGCATATGAGACCTGAATCAACTTTACCTGTGATTTCAAACAAGAAATAATATTCTGCTGCAAGACTGCTGGAGTTTATAAATCATCAATTGCATTGAATTTTGGATTGTTTTGCTTGATAATTCAACCAATTAATTTGACACTATTATTATCGCAAGTAAACCCGAGCCAAGCACAAAAGATGCTTTTAACTTTACATGATTTTGTATTTAACTCTTAATTTTGTATGTATTTCACTGGAATTAAGATGAGACAGAGCTTCGGGTCATTATGACAGCGAATTTTTCATAAAATTGGTGTCTTTAGAAGCTGCACATTATTACCACCTCCACCTCGTCTAAATCTTGAAAGCAAAGTTACGTAATCAGTAAAATCGAACTGTGAGAGGACTTTCAGGAGGATGAGGATGAGCTGAGGAAGCCTTTCTGTCAGCTTGTAAGCTTCGAACAAAAACCAACTGCTCCAAATCGACGACCAGAGTTGCTGAGGGTATAAGAGGTCGTGCTTGCTCATTTATTACGTACTCTACAAAAAAGTACTGTTTGAGGCACTTCATTTTACTAGTTTGTGGTAAATAGTTATTATTTTTCATCACACGTGTGCAGGTCTACAACTTTAATATTAAAAAAAATCAAGACACGAGTTGAGAAGTAACAAGAGAAGCACGTTTATTGATGATGCATTATACGTTGTTGAGCAAACAATAATTCCAGCAAACCTTCAAAAATTATTAAATCAAACCTGTCTTGTTTACACTTGTTATGGCTTTATGAAACAAATTGCTGACTATTTGCACCAAGCCACCTTCCAAATTTGGGTAAAAATGTCCATATTTTTCTTCTTCTGGTTGCTTATTATACCAATTTGGACGAATAACGAAGGCTTGAAACCGTATTCGTGTCCAACTAAAACATTCCTCTCTCTCTACTTGGCTTCCTAACAGGTAAAGGAGAGAGTAAAAGCAAAATTGTACAGGCAATCATCAAATAATTTGTCATGAAATTAGGATACCATCCATCCTCTATTTTGATCGCATAGTTTCCAAAAGGGGTGGACAGGACGACATGTGTAAGGCTAAAAGTTCATCATCGTATTTACTCTTCGTGCATTGCAGGTCTTTTTAAAGTCTTTAGAAGTACAGCATCACTCT
>JAQGAB010000014.1:0-79347 GCA_034696565.1 Isotomurus graminis
TTATTACGAAACGCTAATAGATAAATAAATCAAACCTCTCACGAGCATCTTGTTACTCAACCTCATTCAAAAATCCAAGGAGTGGAATGAAGTATATCAGGTGAGGACTCATTCTTAAGTTTGCATATATATGCCAAAGCAGGCGGATATGATTGTCATTCTTCTAGACGTGAATGTACACATCCTACTTTCATGTGTAATCCTTCACTACCTTTGGCTGTTAGCTGTATATGTAGAATAGTAAATTTCTAAAGTACCGTGAAAGAATGGCCTTTTAAAAACTGTAATGAATTTACCTGGAGAAGTTGATTTGACATTTGAAATAAAGCTTAATTATTTTTTCCTGTGTAATTTACAACTTTCAATACTGTTTGGCTGAGTTACAGACTTTTCGGATGTACCAAAGTGTTTATGTTTGTTTAAACATTGATATGCCTATTTGGTAGCGATAGCCGAGAATCATATAGGGATTTTTAGTGAATTTGTGTGTGGAAAGAATTTACCCCAAAATTTCAACCCGTTGGTTTAACATATTATTGTCCTTTTATATTATAGAGTATAGAGTTTCAAGTTCTTCGTAAATTATGGAATTAGGAGAGTATACTTCGGTGTCTTAAATTCCTAAATGATTCACAGTATTGAGAGATGTTGCAATACATCTAGCAAGACACATGGAACAGAAGAAGCACGCAAGCAAGAATCTGTATTGGATCTCTGCGGGTCGTCTCTAACGAAGGGATATGAATATGAGGGAAATACTGGTCACATATTTAGAATTCATTAAAGGTGTCTGAGGGTAAATGATGATGAGGTGCAAGTAAAATACGAGAAACTCACAGTTGACCGGTTTCTTTAATTGCTAGCCGTTTATGGCTCGACCCCCTGTCGAGTTCTCAATACCTGAACTCCGATTTTTCGCTCACTTGTAAAAATAACTCATCTCTCGTGGGACCTTTTGAATGAACGAGCCCCTTGATGTTTCGAATAACCGTAGATAAGGACAAAGATACCGTCCTACAAATCTGATTACAGTTTAATACTCAATTATTTGAAACCCACTGGGTGCAGTTGATAGTTTTGCTAATATCTGGTAGCAGATTTAAGAGAAAAATATTTTTTACTTTAGCAAGAACACTTCTCAGGTTTTGTTATTCATGATTAGGCTTCGCTAAGTGGTTTGTTTGAACTCTATAAGCTTTATTTGTCAAGAACCTTACGACCTGTAGTCACTAAATTGGTAGTTTTTAGAAATGAGATACCATCTATTATTGATCTAAAAATAAGCCGTCTGTGTGAAAGAGTGCAAATTCCTTACTCGTACCATTCACCGACAGAAAAATTCCTTGTACTCTTTCGGTGATTTCTCCGGGCAGATTGGAATGTACAGGTAAATGAGCAAATAGATAGAATTTCAAGCACAAGTCATTACTGTAATGACAAAAAAGATGACGCTCAATAATGATGGTGGTATTACAAAAAATATTTTTCATTCGTACTGCATCTACTCGTTTCCACAGATAGCTAGAAAGATTGAAGAAGTAATGATCCCTCTGATGACGGAGGTATCATCATTACCAGAAAATGTTTAATAGAATGCATTGCAACCAGTACGCATACCACTTCTGATTTATACTTTTTGTACTTCATAAATGGTTAAATCTGTTTTTATTTACGAGTAACAGATGATACAAGGGAAGCGCAGACTAAATTGAGGAAAAAAGACGAAAGACTCGTAATTGTTTTTCGATGTAATGGTAACAACTTTCTAAATTACGCTGCGTATTTGGCCAGACCCATACCAACCTGAGCATGATTGAGCTCAATCAAAATCAGTGAACAAATAAAAGGCTTTCGTTGGATTTATTCCATAGGTTAAATTTCCATCCTTCTGCTCACGGAAATCACCAGCAGTTCAGCAGCCACATAGGGTTAATTTTCTCAGTACTTATAGTTAAAACCAGACTCACACATCGTTGTCCGCTGCATAAGAATTATCACCCTTCAAAGTTAACCATAATATTATGTGTGCATTACTGCATTTAGTAATATTTTACAATAATTCATTAAATTGCAGAACCAAAGCCTATCTCAGGGCTGTATAACGAGCAATTAGTAATTAATTCCAAAATAATCCGGAGTGTGCACCTCTAACATTCCAGTGACCGATAGTTTTACTCGACGACGGTAAGAAAACGACTTTTCCAAGATGCGGAAAAGAAGAGCAAAAATAGTAGATGACAGTCTTACTGGAAATCAAAAGGTTGTTTGGGAACACTTGATTATAAATGGGAACCTTAATTGTACAATATTGTGGTGTGTTCCTTGTGTAGTTTGAAGTGTGTGATTACTTTTCCTTTTTCTCCAACCCAGTTAAATTTAATCAGCAAGAGACCAAAGGTTGAGCAAGTTCTGAAAAGAATGAGTAAAATCCACCAAATCGTTTCACACAAGTAGATCTGAATGTCGTGGTGGATGTAAGAGATTCGGAGAGAGACAACTCGAGAGAGGAGACTTGTGTCTGAATGAAACTTAAGATGTGAAGCTTAATTGCTACACATCCTTTCTACCAACAACCACCACCGACTACTCATATACTATAATCAACTTCCTATCCTCTAGCTCCAGCAAATGACTTCCTTCTAATATAATTATTTTCTTTCTAAGCCACTCCACAAACCTCTCATTTTTGCTTCTTCTCGTTTTAATTACAGACACTATTTTATACCCTTTCGCGTTCTTGGATTACTGTGTAAATTTGTTCGTCATCGGAACTCCCGTCTTGCCGACTTTACAAGACTGAGTCAGAGTTGTGCAGAATTGTACATAACGCCACGTTTTGGAATTGACAGTCTTTGCACGCAGAGGTGCATAGCCAGATAGTGTGGTCATCGTATAATTCAAGCACGCAGATTCGTCTTATTTAATGATTAAATACTTGTTTTTCCTCGGCATATACCTCACAATATAGCTATGCAGACACCCATCTTCAGATTTTATATGTATGCCCAACTTATGATAATACAAGCAATAGTGGTAAATTGATCCTATTGAATTTTTTAAACAAATAAACCTTGAGGTGTAGATCAGACAGAAAATGTTCTTGTATCTCCTTGGCGTACGATAAGAATTGATTAAAATGTTAAGCAACATAAATTTTGCATCGATAAGTACACCCTCTTACCTCTTCGGTCATCAATCTATTTGATACCTTGCGAGAAAGAGTGGTTCAATGAAGTTGTTAAACTACCGAAGTAGACACTTTGAGGATATGATGATGATGGGGCTACACAAGAAGTGTATTCGTTCTCCGCGTCTGTCGAACATTCTATGTAATGATGAACGTGTTTTTTGTCTCTTAATCCTGTCTTGTCTATATGTATGCACGGTTTGGATGTTAATAAATGGTGCGAGATTATCCTTTTTATCTCATGGAAAAAGTCTCAAGAAAGCTCTTATAAAAGTTATTGCTCTGATTGCGTACAATATGCAGTGGGGCTTGATTCTAGATTGAACTTCCTTCCACCGTTGATCAGTCTGCATGATGCTTTAAGTTAATGTATGAACTGATATCCAACTAGTTCAGTAAAGTTTATGTCTGAAGATGAAAAAGAAGAAATGAATATTGGCTTAATCACAGGTTGAAAGAAGAGTCGTGACGTTTTTGATTTCTGAGCTGTTATGCTGGTAATCTTAGTGGTCTCCTTAATGGCTTCAAAACAACCACTCGGAATATTTGCATGAACTTGTGCATGATTAATGCTTTTTTAAGAGTAATTTGCCTTCAGTAGTAATTAGTTAGCAACGTGACTTTAACATACCCTCATGATAATTATCGTTGTCGTAAAACATTTTAATGCATGTGGTTATTCATACCTATGAGTAATAATGATCGCTGGCGACTCTCTACACATGAAAGCGTACGCACACAGGAATTCTTTTCTTCTGAATTCGTCTTGTGGTAGATTAATTTGTATTTCTGAAAAATGTATGCACACATGAAAGTATTTCTACGAAAGGTACACATCACTGTAATGGGTATCATACTCTTCTTCTAGATACAGCTAGTTTAGTGAGATATCTATTGATTGCATGGTTTGATGGAAGAACCATATCACTGATTATGATTACCCTCGGATCGTGCTTTGTTTTGGGTCTAATAATCGATAAAAAATCATCTATCTTGAGCGGAAAACAATCAAGGCAATAATTATTTATTTAATACTCTGCTTTTTACCTTCAATCCCAATTTCCCCATTATTGCATCGCTTGTCTACATTTACCTGCTCATGGCATGAGTCCATACCACTTATTAAGGTGTACATGATTAGATATACATATACATATTCATTACTCTCACCGTTGATCTACACAATACTTTCATGATTGGCCAGACCAATTCTTTTCTTTCTCTAGCTCAATTCGAAATAGTGGATAATTCTGTTAATTTTGTGCCATATGTAACTCAACTAGGCATTAATAATAATCTGTCTACATGAGGTTAAAACAATTTAGCGTTTTTCAGTCGACTAGTAGAAAAAATTGAAATGAAGTGAATGCATCACACAATATACGAATTCCAAACTCATCCATAATGCACAAACACTACACCACTAAATTGTGGTAATGAATACAAATCAGAGAGTGCTTTATCATCTTGCATGATTGATAAGAAGTAATAATCGTTGATTCTGATAATGGGATGACTGAATTGTGTGTGGAGGAGATATTGACTTTTTAGAATTAGGTGCATTGACATTTACACTCGTTGAAATACTAATGGATACAGGGTTTCAACAAAGTTGGTACATAACTATGTGTTTACAGTGTAAACTGTAATACGAGTTAATCTCTTACCTATATCCACTTTTATGTCATGATAAAATCATGCAGTCAACTGTCTGGACTGTGTTTTAGTTTAAGCATACAACTATTATAAATAATACCTGATGTCCTCCCTCATACTTCCATCGTTATTATTGCTGCTATCACAAGTCAGTCAACAATTAACTTAAACACAATAAAGATATTGAGTTGAATTGTATGCGTTGTTGAAATTTCTAATTTTTTTAATACAAAGTAAGGTGAATCCGGTTCAGAGTTGACTCAATGGTCGAAGGATATGGGACGGTCTCTTTCCTACCCGTATAATACCCTGTAAGGTTATCAAAAGTTAATATTGTAAGATGTGCGGTTGAGTGGATGAATATATGCAATTATCAAACCTCAAGTTTAATTTCCTGATAACCCCACACCTATGTAATTAATGTAAAAGACGCTTAGCCGTCTGGAGCCAAGCAAGTGTAGAATGTAGTAACTTCTCCATTACAGGTGAGGAGAGAGACGTCGGACCAAGAATTATTTCATTCGTGGCCTTCTTAGTAGGCATGTGTTGTGAGTCATGATGAAGGATTATTCTACTTGAACAAATTATGGATCTCTCAATAAGTGGTTCTTCTTTCCATCAGAAGAAGAAAGGGAACGAAATATCCCAGTCTTTTCATTACTATTATATCGTACCAAAGTAACAATCAGCCCAGTATAACAGAGTAGTTAATTTTTGGTCAATTTGGACTTAATTTTATTACAAAAGTCTACGAGAAACACATGTCCTCTCATTTCCTGTTGATAATTTTAAACTTCTTATGATACACATAGCTAACATAAAGACAGCTAGAAATTTAGCATTGATGAACTTGAAAAGAATAGAAAAATCCGTCAATATTTCAATGGATAAAGTATTTATGGCCCTCGGTGACTAGGAACTGCGAACGCAGATAATTTCTTAACATTAAATTTGGTTCGCATGACGTATATAAGGTTTCAATTTTTACATCTTGTCATCCGTAAAGTGATCTGGGGAACTCTACAGAGTCTCAACTCCATGAAGTAGACGTAGTCCTAAAGACTCCGCGCTCCGAATAATGTTAAATATGACTTCGTCAAATTTGGAAGTTGGACCAGCATAAACTCCGAATGTCATCCACAGGCAGACTCATGTCAAATGTGAATCATGTCGTATCGACTGTCACTCATTGGTGTCTCAAAGGGACGAACGTGATGTGACAGTACACAATGCTTTTAAATTCAGAAAACTAATCACACAAGAAAAAGGGGAATGCATTTGGGGCATGTGAAAAGTTAGATGATCTCAAACTGAAACCTTACCGAGTACATTGGACGTGAAAGAAGAATGGTTGATTGGATGCAACCACTTTCAGAATTTCCAATACTTTCCATCCACACACATACACACATCAGTACTGGGGAAAACACTAATGTCAAACCATCGCCAGTCATCTCTTACTGAATCCATGTAATGGAAATAATGGATTTGCTTTTGACGGTAAAAATGTATTATTCAGTTCACGTTATAAAAAGAAAAAGTTATTTCCATATTGCTTAGCATTTGGCATTTGCTCTTACCCAAGCAAAGAAGTACATTTTAAAGCAAGCAGCAATGAATTGGTTACTTCGTACTTTTAGACACATACAAAGAAGCCACGAATGAATGTGTGACGCTAAAAGAAAATAGTGAGAAAGGTAAAGTGAGTCGTGATAAAAGAAATAGACGGATTCACACTTTCTGACTGAAGCAAGCGTGAAAGAGAGAAAAGTGGAAGGATAGAAGAAAGTCCAAATACTCCAATCGCAAGTGGGTTCGAGGTGCTTCAGGCGAAATCTGTAGGGGTGAAGATGTAACACTCATTCGTAACTTCTTCTCAAAAGCTACCTGTTCACTTTCATCCGCGTACTCTCTCGTAATAATGATTTACGGTCAAAATTAATCAAGAAGAATGTCGCCTATTCTAAGGGATATTATGTATGATCAATGACTTGTATCAAGTGAATAAAATCCAGACGAAACTTAATCCTCTGAGTTAATATACTTGAAAACAATGACGACGACTGATTGTGAGCCAAACCACGTCTACTCTGCATATGGTCACAATGAATTACACTTACACTCTTAGTGATAATGAAGGTGGATAAGTTGTAGGATAGGCTAGCATATGTAACATTATTGCTGACTCGCCGAGTCTCCAAATCAAGTTTGACAGCATTGCATTATTTGCATACTCTGAGCAAAGCTGTATTATAATATTTTTATGAGTTGTTCATACATAAGTAAAATTCGGTTTTGGCATGCGAGCGAGTGAGATCCATTCCAATCGGATTAAATTGATACATGTGGGTATGGCTGAAACTTGAACCCCTTGTTGAGACACTCAAAAACAAATATTGTAGAGACACAAGGTGATGGTCAAATCTAAACAGCTATCAGCGAATAAATTCTTCTTGTCACATAGACTGTCTCATTTTAAACAAAAATCTATCACATTACGGTTCACTTGAACTTAAATTATTAAGAGGATAGTTGCAAATGTAAGTTCATTGATTATCAGTTTAAAATTGTGTACATATTGTATTGCTCATTTTTTATAAACAGACGAGCATGACTGGTCAACGAAACAGGTTGAGTTATTGAAATGGCATGAAGATTTGCATTTTTGAGGCATGCTTAACATTTAGTCTCATTGACTGCACCACCTTCTTAGGAAAAATTGGTCTACTCTTCTGTGCAATTCAAAACTTCACACGTAAGAAGACAGTTCACAGATTAAGATGATTTGCTTCTTGATTAGACGCTCATTATGCTGTACATTACTTACAACATTTGGGGTTTCTTGTACCCAGTTACTTTTCCCAATAAGTGTTGAGATGGCTTGAGAATGAGTGGATTACAACGTCGCAACCGATAGAGATGTGTGATCGTACGCACAGTGGTATAATAAACATCAAAATAGTGGAGGTCTGATGTATGTGTAAGTTTGTTGTTGTGTGTAATTATTTAGATAAGATAAAAGGTGGAACCCTTCGCACCAGAAGAGTGTGGCTTAAAAATGCTTAATCTATCTTCAACAAACTCATTGACTGGTGTTCACTTCACTGAGGTTGAGTTCTTATCAAAAAAGCCTCCCCGCTTGTGACAGTCAAATGAAGTTTTTGAAGCGTACAACATGCTGCAACATAAAATTATTCGTCTTTCGCCGTGTCTATTTTACTTTATATAAAGTTTAAGGGCATTTGTATATCTATAAAGGAAATGAATACCTGCGTTGTGTGTACCTCATTACCAGCATAAAGTAATGATTGTGGAGAGTCAGCCAAGTCACAAATCCAAACTGTTTTATTTCGACGAACTTGTTTCTTTTGAAGTTCCAGCGTAGCTGTTTGGTCCTCAATTAGTAGAAGTTGAAAATCCAGTGCTGAAATGTCAAATAAAACACCGAAACAGAGAGTTTTAAACGAGAATTGTTTAATATTAATTCAGCTTGTAAATCCTTCTGGCTAAAAATGCATTTGATTACTCTCCTTAAACTTTTAGACTAGAGATGGTATACAATGGTAAAGGTGTTCACTATTTACTCCTTGAGTGTTTTCTCTCATTTACAATTACATGAATGAAATAAAATGAAAAGCATGATGCATAAATTATCAATGTTTTCATTTTACTGTCCTCTCCTGTCTTGTAATTTCCAATGTGTTACTCACTTCAAGTACGCTGGAATTATTTCTAAGGTGGCTGCGTTAGACTTAAAGTTTTATTACGAGTTTTGACTTGACATTTAGAACATTTCTTCTTGATCTCGTACCCCTGGACTTTTTTTGCTTTCCCTCTGCTCAGGGTTAACACTAACCACCCCGTATAAAAAAGTATATAGGTCCTCCCTGCAAGGAAAACGAGACCGCAGGAGGAATTGTATGTAGTAGTGTAAAAGTACACAACCTTAACTCTGTGCGGGTGGACTTCATATTAAGTAGAGTTTATCTGTGATATATGTGTATCTTAAGTAAGCCTGCTTAAAAGGTCGGATGGAAAGCCAAAGGTAAAGATATTTCTTGAAGCAAACAAACAGTAATTTGAGTTGTTGTAAAAGGGATACTGTCGTAAAAGGAATTAACCTTGACGAAGGTGGTTGGTTGGTTAAGTTTTCTCTCCCAGTGTGAACATGAACCTTTTTTCTGTTTAATTATTCCAGGTGTTGTGATTAGCATAGTGCATTCTCTCTACACGTCTTGTATTTC
Source organism: Isotomurus graminis (assembly GCA_034696565.1). NCBI lineage: Eukaryota > Metazoa > Arthropoda > Collembola > Entomobryomorpha > Isotomidae > Isotomurus > Isotomurus graminis. The sequence goes on from JAQGAB010000014.1 coordinate 9,088, forward strand.
AGATCAGAATACACCAAAGAAAAGCGTTTGTTTCTTCCAGCTTTATTCCTCCGTCTCCCTTTGCCTCGCTGTTCAAATTTATTTACTGCTTCACTTGAAGCGTATATCTGTTTCAATCCAAACCCAAGCTGTAGAAATATCTTGTGTGCTCTTCGTATTTCTCCCTTCTAGTCAATACATGTTGCATTTGAACGGTACAAAGGCCATTGTATTGAGTCAACTATGAACTATCTTACCTTTTCCTATATAGTTACTGTAGTAAACATTGTCAGTGTGGTTGATATATATATATATGTTGAACTTCACTGTTTACTTCTGTCGCTCTACTGAGGATACATGGTAGAATATTTGTTGCATTCCTATGGTCAGAAACTTTCTTAGAAATCAAGGATCAGTTGGAAGAAACTATTGCACAACAATATACATGAGCGGTAGAGTAGAGGGAGGCACGCAGTCTGAGATGTCAAGTGTTGAACAATAAGACAAGGAACGATCTCCGAAAGTCTAAGTACATGTGAAGATCCTGTGCACAAGTAGTTAAAGTGTAAATTCTGACCTTAGGACTTACCAATAGATATAACGAAAACTAAGTACACACACATGAGGTGAAAAATACAATAAAACTACACTTAACTTGTAGTTAAGATTACGAAGTTGAATGATGAGTTGAAAGCTCGTTCCTGCTTGGCACATGAAACAAGGGATTGTTATAAAAGTGATTCTTAGAAACTTTTATGCCTAAAAATGTTAGGTTTTCTTTTCTCTTACTCCTAAGACGTAAACCGTCTATAGGTCTTAATATGAGCAAAGGAAGGATTTCAATTACTTTTTAAGTATACAAAAATTTAAGGGTAGGTGTGCATGAAAGGATCGTAAATGAACAACATACAAAATGTAGATTACGATTGATGGGAATGAGGAGTTTATGTTTAGGAATTAGGAGATGGACTCTAGCTTATTACATTCGGTTGGTGGAATAATGTCACGGAAAGGAGGATTTCGTTGACCAGAATTTTAATTAGAGACACAGTGATTGTAAAGTCAGTCTTTGGTAATTGTCAACTCTGGGTGGTATTAGGCTTAAAAATGCTTGATTACATCTCACTAACTTGCCTTATTACACAACAAGTCTCTCTAACTAGCTTCGAATTGAAGACTACTTTTCTCTTCAATCGTAAAAGTCAAGAGACAAAAAGGCTTGGCTTGACTCGATCTTTTTCCACATGCATGAAGTTCAAACTTGTCCAGGCCACTAACTCAACGTTGTCTTTTTATTGTATCTGTTCATCTTATAAGAATTTTTAATTGTGTTTCATCAAACGACCAGTTAACATCTAGGCACAGGGACAACACACAAGTTTGAAGTTGGCCTGAGGATCGTGAAATGCATCACAATGTATTTATTCAAATCTGAAATAAAAAGTACTTTGTTCGTCTCTCTTGTTTATTCTAATGAAGAAACGCTGACATTGAAGACACATTTTAGTCAGCCTAGCTAGAAAAGATTAACAGATGGACTGAAGTAGGTACTTTTATGTTCAAGGCAAGCTTATCCGTGTACATGGTTTCAATTAACAAACAATATCAAGTCCACCTCTGCATAATAAGAGTTATGCGGCTGATGACTCGCGTATAAGTGCCTGTAAATTAATTTCCATGTGTGTTATAGCGATAATAAGCATGGGAAATGCCATTTTGACGATTCCCCGTTTGAATGCAAATGTAATTGCAGCGAATTTTCCCCACACTTCATTGGATTCGTTGCACAGAAAAATTTAGAGATAAGTTTAAAATTGGAAATTAGCTTAAATACAAAAATTATCGAGGTCAAAACTACCATACGACAAGTACCACAGCGTACTTTTAAAGATAAAAAGAAAAAAACAAGGTCGGCCATTCGACACGATGCACCTTGCCTGCAGCTTGCAACTATTTCAAGTTCAAGGTTTAACATATCAATAAGTCAACAATACCAGAAATCTCAAGTCATGTCATTCTTTTGCAAATAAACACATAGTCTTTCGCTGCCAAGACGTATGGCCAAGTGATCATATGCATGTAATAGGATGATATTCTGTTGGTATTTGAAGCAGCAGCTACTGTTTCGCATTTGTTTGCATTCTAATCCTCAATGAATTCTGGTCGAAGCAGATCTTCTTGAATGGCCTAGCTCTAGTGTGCTTACCAATACAATTTACTATGTGAATTTTTTTACAACCCAAATGGTTCCAGTCCCATTCGATTTGGTTTGACAGGAAGTCTGAGATTTTCCGTAATACGAAGGATAGTACTACGAATAAAATCAGTATAAGTAAATAAAGATTGAGAAAAATGTATATCAGGGTGGACAGACTGCATGTGACAGGATAGCATGAAGTATTCCCCGTTCAGTGGCTAACACGAAGTTGTCCGAGCTTCACATTGCGAATTACTATTGCACCTGTTGCATAAGGTGCAATGTTGAAATGGTCATCTCATCATCAATGCAAACATGCGAGTGTAGAAGTGAATGTCCATTTCAGAGGTTCAGACGCCAGAAGAATGTTTGGCTTCACTGTCATGAACCCTCATGCATGCGTCGTTTCCATTCTAACATTTCTCTCCAGGAATGCCGTTTCACAACATGCATACACAGTAACATTATTTTACTTTCTCTTTTTGCAGACTGGCTTGTATTTGGACCATTGAAGTGAACTGACATTGGCATACATCAATTGTACTGGATGCTGCTTTCACAAAGAAGTCACCAAAATACGAGATAATAATACCCTTTCACGAAGATTGCCAGGTAAGAGAAATCGACAAAGATTTTATGGTGTTGTTCGGCGAAAATGCAAATAGAGCACGTTAGAGCGTAGAAAAATAAATGAAGCCGTAAACGATGATTTGAGGAAAGTTGAAAAAAAGAGAAAGGGATGTTGTTGTATTAAGACTTTGTGATGGCAGTGGGTGTAAGACGAAAAGAAAGATGACTACATTTGACATAAAAGGGTTACACAAGTTCACATGAGTTGTTCCTAATGATGAAGGGAAATATCGATTGAAAAGGTTTGTTAGTCTAACCAAAGAGGAAAAAGTAGCGAAGAAAAAATTCTTTGAAAACACTGCCACCTTCGGCACCACTAATATTACATATATATTTGATGCAAAAGACGAAGATGCCTCCTGACTGCGCAAGTTTTTGGCTAGTTAAAATTTGTACGGAAGATACAGACGGAGAATGAAGAGGGAAGGAGGGTTACTAAAGGAAGAACAGTGTTACATATATGTGTGTCTCGTGTGTATTACGGTTACAACAACTTCAAATAAAGGGATGCAGAATCTCCGTCCGTATATCTTTTTCGTACGTGTGCATGTGTGAGCGAGTGTGTGTGTCCTCCTCCAGAGTAAAAAATGAAGGAGAGGTAAATGGTAAATAGGAAGGACTGTGTAATGGAGAAAGGGAAAGACGGAAATATGTATTGAGGAGAGAAAAGGGGAATGAGAAATTTTTAGTTTTTCTTCTTTGATGATGAAATAAGGACATGCGCTCCCTAGGAATTTTGCTGTTGTGGAAAACGCTATTTCCAAGAATCAAAAATGGTTTGAGGGGTTAATAAAAAATTGAGGGGATACGTGTACAAGTAAAGTAGAAAAGAAAGCCAAGCGAGGATATATATGTGTAGTTTTATAACCAACTATCGATCTAATCAGTCCCCTGTTAGGTTAGAATTGAACTCACAGTCAGTACACTTATTCCTTCCGTCATATTCATATCACTTTCTCGTCTAATCCTCCGAGAAACAAGATAGTTTCGTTTTCTAATAAAATGGAATGTATTGGAAATATTTTGGACAGGCCAGCTTTAAAGAATCAAGCGCTTTTTAGAAGAATTGTATGTTTCTTTGAAAAAGCTAGTCGCTGTTTTTAAATCAGAATTGCTTTGTTAATAAAGATAACGACCAAAGTAAAAATGTCTGACATAACCGTATACATCTCACTGATTTCACTCATTATAATCGTAACAAATTAATTATAGTACAAAGGGTCAACACATGACGGAGGCATCAAATTTTCTTAGTGATCATAGAACAAAATCACTACTGCCACTGACCAACTTCCTTTCCATCAGAGATATTAATTACAAATCCTGCAAGTATCTGCCACGATGATACAACCATTGGCACAATATCGTCTGAGGGAAAACAATCTCTTACTTATCATGGAAGTCACATACCAAATCCCTCTATCAATATATCACACGGACATTAATCTCGTGTATGAGTCTCTTCACGTGTTAGCTGAAGAATTTCGTACGGCCGATCAATACCATTTGCTTTAGTGACTTATACTGTCAACCATTATTACTCATCATCATGAACGGTTTCAGTTACTCTCTTAAATAGTACAAGATGTTGATGTTAGTTTACTAAGAATTCTAGAGTAGAAATCCATCCAAGGACCAGTATGGAATTATAGTTAGGAGGTAGAGTGAAGATGCGATTCCATAATCGCATAGTAATTACAATGATCATCACTCTCCTGAGTGCGGCACAGATTGCACAGTATAATTTGATTTGAAACTTTTATGGATTTAGCTTAAGGAAGAATGGGAATGAAAAACATGAAAGTTGAATGTTCCATGGGTCCGCCTTTATGATTTGATATAAATCGGAGTGCAACATGAAAAGATGTAGCATGTGCTAGTTAAGAGCTGGATCATGCTATTGTTCATTAAGATTAGGTGTTGGAGTTGATGTCTTGGGAGATATGTTTATTGAAGGTCAGTTGGTTCTTCTTACTAAAGGGCATACCCGAACCACGAACCCTCGATCGTTGATTACGCCTTCGTGTTCTTTCTTAGTCAAGGTTGCAATTATTAGCGCAATTAAAGGTGTTAATTCAAGATATACCGTGATCATGATAAGAGACAGTTCAGGTTCTTCTCCTTCTAAAACCGTGGATTTATGTATTTACGCCCTCGGGAGAAACGATACACACGATTAGATAGAAGCCTGCATGGAAAAATGAATCTTCTCGGTTTATTACTTATTCCTAGTATGCAGATCAACTAGAAAGGATGAGCACCCTTTTAACTCTAAACTAATATCGAACGATCCTTCACACCTTAAATAATACTATCAACTCCCTTATCTACACTTAGGGATAAAAGTAATTTCTCCACTCGTCCGATCTCACTACCAAGAAAAGTAATGTCCTTAAACTTATGAAGTATATCCAACTCGTGTGCTTTTTATTGCAAATCTTATCCTCAATTTACGCACTACAGGCAAAAGTTGAAATTCCTCTCGTTCTTCGTTAACTCTAGTATACTATATACTTCTTGTCTGTTAGACAAGTCATTATTGAACCGTAAACTAGATTGGAGATACATACTCACTGTACAACGAAGAGTTCGCATCATCAGAACATGAAAACGAAGATGAGCATATCTTCTTGCATGTAGTTCTTACAAGCTTGTTACATCTCGAGAAATACCTTTCTTCTTGAATCCATCCATAAAGCACCCATTTGATTGGGCCAATAATCTTGACTCGAGAATGCCGTCGGCAGAAAAAATGTTATGGATGTGATGTGAACGAAACTGAGCTGACGGGGAAGATGAGTTTGAAGTGCACCTAGCAAGACAGAATGGATTCGAAAGACGGTACACGTATGAAGATGAACTCTACGACTGTTACTATACATGCACTATATGGATTCAAATGAAATTGTGTGAGTCAACCCTTTCCACAGTCTGTGCATATCTCCTATGTACCTCTTTTCTGAAGTTAGACAATTTCTTGAGCTCGTTTTGATAATGATGGTGAATTTGCCTGAGCAATATCTACATTTCCCATCCATCACTACAAAGATCTCCATGATATACAAGGGTTGGGGAGATGTTTTCTCGAAAAGAGTCCTTTCATATCAGAATCAACTGCTCCAATTAGACCGGGTGTAGTCCGTTCCAAAGAAATCAAAGGGCAGGAGAAAATTCGTATTTATTCCTGAAGGGATATTATAAATGCATAGATCGTTGTTACAGATCTCCTTCACAGGTCATAATATGTTGCGTCGGCTCAGCAGAACGGCAGACGGATGTAGAGGCGCAAGCAGTAAGTATAACCATGGTCAAGCTTCATTTCTAAGTTTGATGATCATTAGAAAGGCAACCTTAGTAATGTCAGAGTCAGATTATACACTCCTTATCTTTATCTACTTTTGTGAAAAGGAATGTTTAATGAGATCTAATTTATTGAACTCGTAAAAAGTCAAGCAGGGATTGAAACACGAAACAAGCTTAAGGAATGAGAAAAGTTGATTTCTATGCAAGCGACTCAAGAAGTAAAAAGATCAGTTAGAAAATAATAAGAATATAAGAAATTAGACGAGAATTGACAGCTTCTTTATGTCCATTAAAGTTGAGACTTTGCTCTTCTTCTCATCATCATAATTGTACATCATGTTCTGTAGATACCAAAGTAAACTCTAAATTGGATAAAGGAGCTGCAACGAAAGGTCTAGGTCTCCCGATCCAACTAAATCATTGACATGATGCTCGCTTCAGTACTCTTTAAGCTTGTACTAACTATTAAGCAAGGCGTGTCTTGTTTAATACTTCTCTTGTTATTACATTTTAAAAGCCTTAGGACGTGGATCCTCTTGTTACTTACGAACACAGAAATGGAAACCTGATGGGGTTTAAATAATTTAGGTCGACCACCCTCAATTAGCACCCTGCAAGATGATATGAAAGGGTTACTGTTACTAAACTTCTACCTAACTCACCTATACCACTTAAGACTCGATTCCAACTGTCTTTCTAAAAGATTCAGGATTCTTCCTTTTTCACTCGGATAAATATCTTTGGGCTGCTCTGTCTAAATTGAGCCTCACCTTTTCGAAATCATACTCATGTAACTTCAATCTATATTGATTCAAAGGAATGCACTGATTCACATTACTGGGGAATGTTTAATGACATTACAAAGAACTTAATACTGCTCCTTAATAAAATCCAACTGTACATACACCACAGGGTGGCATCAGTCTCAAGCCTAAATCATGTTGATATTGTGACCAATGGCTATCATTTTTGGCCTTATAAGAGCTATATGCGTGTAAAGATCTTTAAATGGACATGTGTGCAACTGTATGAAATAGAAAAAAACGTTAATGCTTTTGTTAAATACTGTACTTAGTTGTATGTGGCCATCTGTACGGTTGGCCAGGTGGGCAGAAATCGTGTAGGTGTTAATTAATTGAAGTTCAAAGGCATTTGAGATCTTTCACACAACAAATCTGAGTGAAGTGCATTATCACAGGAAGATATTCGATCTTAGCAAAGGAGACTATATGGCTCTCACAATGTCTGAAATATTTTGTTATTGTTGTCATCTCTAATGAACATGAATTTAACTATGCGTATGGGTATAGTACAGGCACTCATAATAAGCCTTTTGTTGATGTTTTATAAATCTTGAACTTTTCATCAATGTACTTTAGCTTGAGATGTACACTTACCTTCGTATACATGAACTATTCCTTACTTCACCTACTCCTTCGCTTGCTAAGACATGGTGATTTATGAGGAGGTGAAAAATTATGGAATGTCAAGAATGTGTGAATGAATGACTATTGTTATTAAATGATTGATCAGATCATCTCACAAGATGAAAAATAGACAAAGTTATGAATAAAAATTCCTTCGATTAAGAATGACAATGGAAAATTTGATGAGGGGTTCTGTTGTCTGCTCTATAGTTTGACTTGTATTTCTGTAGCATCATCATCAATGATAAAATTAAAATCAAACTAAAGGGATCTGGACAAAGATGTGAACGATCATTATCGAAACTCATCAATACACATCCTGAGAAGAGAGAAGACTCAGAAGACGAATTTTTTCATGAATCATTCAGACCTACACAGATAGCATACATTATTGATTAATTCATGCCATGACATTTTTAATCACATCATACTACTGCAGTCCGCAGTAATGCATTAGATGACATTTTTAAATTCATCTTATTAGCAGTCAAGAAACGTTAGATAAGTCTTGTCAGACATTGATTAGTGTGAATAGTTACAAGTTCCAGCTGCTGAAGGTTGGTAGCAGGACACTTTACTCGTCAAGACAGATGCCCATCAAAATCTGTTCCAGAATTAGTGATGATGATAACTTACACAAAAATTAATGGAGTGACATCACGAAGATAAAACTTAGTGATGGATTTTAATTAATTTATTATTCTTCTCAACGGTTAAATGATACAGCTTGATCGTATCGAGCCAGCGATGCCATATATGAATTACTTAGGCTGCAATCACAGCGCATTATGTATTACGATCACATCAGCACAAGTCCTCGTCAGGAATACCTAACCTCATGCTTACAACGGTTATCAAGCTATTGTCCAACGAGTGTAACTGTGAGGAACCAGAACCAGATCTCCAGTCCAGATGTGATCCCTAATTTCTGTCTAATAACTGGACGAGAGAGAGACGAGTCTCACATTCACATTCTGTTGTCACTCTCCTGTGGAGGAGTCAACTTTTTGAATGGATGGATATTGCATTTTGATTGTGTGATTTTGTAGATACATATGTACATGTAAGCTACTCATATATACCTTCAGTGGGAAGAACAGCCAGTGGAAGTGAGGACAATTGTTTGAGAATGAGTATCATTATTTGTGTACACTTGCAATAACCATTTACCCGTGGTAATAAGATTCGTCACTTTCAAACAAGAAATTTCTTACTCAACCGTGTATATCAGGATTTTGAGATAAGAACAATTTAAACTCGGTATAACAAAACCCTCTGTAAGATATCCAGAGAAGAAAGTTAACTAAATGTAACTTGTAATCAGTCAGTTCAACTGTCGAGAGAAAACGAGTAAGAACAATATAAAGGTACGGAAATATTTAGTGAGCAAGCACATGTATAGATTCTAATATATCTATGAAATAAACTGTGTGTGGATTGTGTTAAGTGTTGGTAAAAGTATCATAATCATAGAACTAATACACAGCGCTTCATAGAAGAAGAACCACCCTAAGCACTAACTACTATTACCTTACTACTACTACAAACTCACAATATTGACGAGGAAGGAATGAGTCTCACCTCAGAGTAAAAATTTGTCTACTATACTCCACAGTTGGATTATTGCTGCCTTTACACAGTAAGATAGCTAAGGTTCACCCCCGCTTCATCTACAAATCTTATCCCCTCAGAAGTGGCTTTATTATTATTAGTGGATAAGGACAGGCAAGGCTAGAAAAAAGCAAAGCAGTCTTCCCTACTCACTTACCTGCCTGCCTACCTGCTTTGTCCATAATATTATCTTACCTGAGTGAAATAACTCGACCAGCCAATGAGCTACACTTTCCTTTTTAATTACTGACCATTCTGAATGCCCCTACGAGCCAGGGATACCCTAGGTAGTTGTACACAGGCTCTCGGTACGTGAGCAACATTATAGCTTACCTCCGAGCACTCGAATACAATAACGTGAATCCTTCCTTCCTTCTTGCTACCGGTATCCCATATAAAGACAGTCTAGTCTCCTACTTTCTCCATACACTGGAGACTGCCTACTCGTGTGTCAAGCCGGAAAAGCATTACACCATAGAAGCATTCATACTACAGTTTGTGTTTTTGACTGAAAAGAAACACTTTATCCTATTCAACCGAGTAGCATTGTGGAATCCGCGAAGAAAAGAAATAAATAAATGCCAACTCTTCCGAGAATACACTTGCTCCTTTGCTGCTCGGAAAGTTTTTTTGTTTCTCGTGAAATTGTTTTTGTGACAAATAACAAACAACACGAAATGACATCAAAGCGTTGTGCTAATCGAGCTATTAATTATTTGTCTTGATAACGGACAGAGAATACGAAGGTATCTTTCCATACTTAGCACATTGGATTATTTCTTATCTACCTGTATTTCTGGAGCCACAGGGTAATACGCGAAATACATGTAATAAACAAGCCTTGTTCACCGCAGTGGAGACACTTATATTTACTCAAATTACATACTGGACTCATTGGCACAGTCGTTAATGTTGAACTCCATCCATGTGCCCAAGTAATTATCAACCACAAGGATTATCACCATTTGAAGAGCTGATAGACAACTAATTTGTTAAAATTGAGTTCTAATTATTATCAGGATTGACCTGAAACATCATTTTGCATTTATACAAGTTACATATCTCCACAATTCTATGTGCTGTATTATATCAGGAATTTAACGTGGAAAGCATTTACCACCACTACAAATCAACGAGAGCATTTTTTTTACATAATGTGCAAATTAATTAATTTACAAAAAGTAGATAAATCTTCTGATTAAGTGCTGCTATCAGTTCAGTTTTTAGCCCACTCAAAGTCCCCTCACAAATGTATGAATCATTTCACATTCTCTATACATCGTAAAGCTTTGTTAATTAAAAGTTTTAATATGTGGTGGTGCCATCGGAAATTAGAGACTAACTGTTCCTTAGCATGAAATATTTAAGTCCTGTAAGAGTGAAACACTTTTGGTAACACACATCTTGCTCGGTGTCCTTACCAAAATTTTACTGCCGTGTGTTCAGTTCTCAAAGAAGTTTGTGACAACTTAAAAAGTACAAAGTGTTGTTTTAAGTGTGTGCACTCAAGAATTTGTATTGTTAAGTTAAAACTGCAGGTAAGAAATCGTATGCTTTTTCACTCTAAGAGGTAACAAAGTGACAACGTATTTTTTAGACCGACTGAGACCTCACAAGATATGAAAAGAATAATACTAAACTACAAATGTCAGAGTTCCTTTACTGCAGTTGCTGTCAACATTCGAATGTTACAGCTTGAAAAGTGAAGGGTGACTGGAAGAAGTATTGGAAACTGCCGATAGTACAGTTATATGTGAAATGGTAGGGTTTAGGGTTTGACGAGTCCAGCGGTTTGCTCTTAAAAAACTCGCACAAATAGTGATGCACAAAAGTGCACTTTGATATGCCTGCAACTCGGCACATACGCACTGTGGTGAAGTTCTAACAGCGTAGAATCTTACAACGGGAGAACACGACACACACTGATACGGACTTTTACTCTACTTTCTCAAAAGCACAAGTGGTTCTACGTGTTCCCCCAGAAATACTTGAACCGATATATTCCAAGTCTGTGTATTTGACCGTAGTCCAAAGACTGCGGATCTCTTCTCAACCTTTAGCTCAGGCATGTAGGTAGTAAACGAATGCATGCAAGACGGAAGTAAATATCCTTGTGTCCCATCATTAAACTGCCAACCTATTGAATACGAAGGAGAACGCTGTTTTCGAATTTTGTTAATTTAAAGTTCATCTGGCTATTTCTTAGCCAATATTCTTCCCAGTCGTAAACAACACACTGCGGGACGAACAAGAATCAATCAAAAATTATTGTTACTCATTACGGTTTCCTATATATCTCTCCAACATCCATTTGTTCTTTTCCTTTGCAACCGAAGTTAAAATTGATTACTCCGTTAAAAATAATAGCTTCGTACCTGTTGTTTGAGTAGAGGCTATTGTGAATTAAAACCTTAATTATTTTACCCTCTTTATTTCTTCACCCTATTTTCTTCGCACCTGTGTCCCGAAACTAGAAAAGCGTCTTCGAGTACTGAATGTTACTCTTGAATTTACAGTCTTTGCGTGAGCTCAAAATAGAACATATTTTACCATTATAAAGTTGTTTCTAAATCTGAATGATAATCATTATCATTCGCATTTATTCAGGGAGGTAAATGCGTTGGAATCGACAGTGAATTTAATAAAAATTAGATGGACTCCTGAATTCTCAAGTGTACATCAAATGATTTGTAAGAATTACCAAAATTTATCTGTCTTCCTTCATATTAATTCAAAATCTAGTAATTTTAGACACCTTCAAACTTATGCTAATAAAAACATTTGCCGAATGCTAAAAATGGACAGTGTTATGCATGAAGTTACATCGAGTCAATATATTGTCCCAAGGTCATATGTATTATACACTTTCCAAGCAATCACTAAATTACAAATTTAAATCATTGAATTCGGACGAGATAAACTTTTAAAAGAATCCATTGCAGATGAAACTATACATTAATTTGCACATTGTCCTCTGCTCACAAAAACTAGGGGTAGCAAAATTTCAATTGTATATTGTGAATAATTAAAGCATAACAATATCCATGAATAAATAAAATTTACAATGACGGTTTTCACTAGAAATGATAATACGTATTAACGTCAGTCATTCATAGTAGTTTTAGGGTGTACGTATCCAAGTGAAGATCTGGATAAGAAATTGTGGTTTTGTAAGTTGTTGAACAAGGGAAACATACCAAAGAGTATTTCTAAAAACGATAGGGGGTAAAAGTAGATTCTTCTTCAGCAACTCTTCTCTCCTGTTCGTTTATTTATGTAGCTCGAGGACAGAGAGTTTTAATTGCACTGTGTATAGATAAGGTGTGGGTAGGTATTCTTTTCTAATTATAAAATGAGGCCTCATTCCATTAGGGTCATGACTGAGTACGACATGTCCTCTGAGGACTGGAAGGACAACTTTACGATCGAATAACATAAGCTCAAACAATTTTAGATGGTAAGCATAAGCCAAGATGCATTGTAGTATCTAACAATCTTCCTTCTGTCCCTGTTTTCCTGCCATTACTTCCATCACCCATTTACCTTCCCTTTCAACTTCTTAAGACCCTAGATCTTAAAGAATTTATTTCTTCAACGGGGTATTATTATTATAACTATTCCTTGGGTATACGAAAGAAAGGTAGTTGACAAGCCGCCGTATATGGTTCACTTATGACAACATACCCGCCGCCAATTAAGGACAGGTATTCACCCACAGTATGAAGTTGTGTAGGGAAGTTTAAAGTACAGAAAGGGGAGCGGAATAATAGGAAATCTGAAAAGTATTGAACAAAGGTTTAGCTTAAGAATTTTTTAAAAACATTTCTTTTATGCTAAGAAGTTGTTAGTGGGAATTGAGGATCCATCTCCCTCTTCTACCTTGTTTTCGAGCATCAGGAAATGTATTGCAGTTGTGCAATACATTATGCCGGATTGTAGTTGAAACAGGATTTTCCGTACCTTCGTGGCTTGGAATTATTCTACGGGACAAAATAACAGAGAGGGGATTAACTATAGATAAATGCGGGTATTTGTAAATCATACAACACTGGTGGCTTCGTATCCACCAAAAAGATGTGACCGTTTTTACTTATTTTACAAGTATTTAGGTATTATGAATTGTTTTGTTCCCCATCGGTTACAATTAAGACAGAATGTCCTTCTGTGTTCTTGTGCATTGGCTTCCAGGGTATTGTGTACAAGGAATCGAAAGTTGTGAGGTGATGTGAAGCTTTTGTTTGACAATTGTGAGGGACAAAATGTTGTGTTTGACAAATGCCTTTCCCAGTAGAATTTGATGGATGAGCAGAACGGGAAAGAAGGTTGGGTTCACCTTCCCTCTGCTTGGCATCTGTTTTAATGAAGCCCGGAGGCGATCTTCATTTTATGGGATCGCTTCGTAAGCATTCAGAAAGACCCTTCTTGTGACACTGTAATCAAGAAACAAGTCCCTTAATAATTGTAGGGTGAAGTATTTTACACGATTTCTGAGCAAGAAGAAACTTATTATGACCAGGAGTCCACCACTCTAGGTAGTAATATATCTCCAAAATATTATCCAGCTTTTGCTTAACACAACAATTGAAATCTCATTGTACCCCTGTGTGGTGCCGTGCTGGCTAGAAAACCATGATTGACCTATCGAACTTCCTCGTCGAAACTGTTTATAAATGCACCTCCAGAAGATGTTCGTATGATACATTGGGTCTTCACATTCTTTCAAGACAAGCTAGGAGAGATCCTTTGTTAAAATGCATGCTCACCTCATGGTGAATAAGTCTCCATTGAGAATTTTAAACCTGACCTGAGGCTAAAGACTCTTCTCGACGGGGGTACTTACTTTGAATAGGTATCAAGAATAGTGATTGAACAGAAGTCTCGGTGCTTTTGCCCTGCCCTACCTCACTTAAAACCGTGGCTCATAATGGTTGTTCAGGTGTGTGATTGAGTTGATATAAGTGGGGGTCCGGTTTTTCAACGGACATTACTTGCCTCCTGTCCTTATCATCATCCATCCATTTTCTTACGAATATTATTGACAAACCAGTGAAGGTATGTGTGTATCCTTCACTCCTTGTTAGTTTTGTTTTTTGCTTCTTGGTCAAATATAAATTAAAAGGGGTCCTGATTCGGTCTTTATAAATTATATTTCACTTTGATGAGTTTGCTCAGTAAGGATATATTTTGTTTATAGGGCCAATCTACTTGTTGTGTAATAAGACTGAATGTCATAAAGATTTATGTACAAATTTTACATACAACTTAATCTAAACGAGCATGTGTTCTTGTACACTGCTGACTGCCAAGGCTGAAGTAATATTCCATTAAGATAGTGAGAAAATTACAACTCGGAATGAAAGAGTAAGAAAAAGCGGTTCAAATTAGGAAGGAGCGTTGTTAAAGGCTTATTTTCTTTCCTGTTGTGTGGTCAAATTGGTACGTGGAAATAATCAATACTTTTCTTTCTTTCAAATAGTGTAATATAATTTTCCAAGTTAACAAAAAGAGGTGATGATAGAGAAAGGGAGGTGATGGTGATGGTATATACATATACTTTCAAAAAGCGATGTAGATTTATAGTTGGCAAGTTCCTCCTCTACAGTGAAAGTAAAGGAAATCATACTTAAAATGTTTTATTAATCTTGGACGGTAGAAAGTTGCAGTAGTATGGGCATTTTCCCTTTCTTTCTGTGAGCTTGTTGAATAGAGTGATAAGGTGAATTGAAGTGGGAGTGTCTAATTCAAGAATATAACGAAACTTGGATCTTTTCTCCCATTTATATACTTTATATGAGTAAAAAGGGAAAAAGTCTCAAGAATAAGTTGAAAAAAGTTGGTCATAATGATGTGAAAGCCGTTTGGGTGCGGATAAGAACAACTCTTTTCGAGTTATACTTTCCTTCTTCAGAACCTGAGAGTGGAATATATACTGCTGTGTGTTCCAATGGTGTGATGATATAAAGAAAGTAAGGTATGCAATGGATGTACCTGAAAAGACACACAGATCACTAAGTACTTTCACTTTACAATTTGCTCCTGCAGTGCTTGAGGACACATATAGAGCGTTTCTTTTCTAGTACTAAGCAAGTAAGTTAAAAAAGTGTAGAGAGAAACTTTTTGCCGTATATAAATGAACCTCGCCGTGTTTCGGACAGGGACTTCTTGTAGTAGAAAACGGAAGGAGAAATAAATTGGGGAAAAGAGATTCGTTTGGTAGGAAATTTATGCAAGTGCGAATCGAAGAAAATATAGAGAGGCAAGTAACGGTAGTACTTGGAAGTGGTAGTAGTAGTAGTGTGGTGGAAAGGTTAGTAGTAGTCGGCGGCGGTGGTGGTGGTGGTAGGAGAAAGTAGTAGTTAGTCCTAGTGTGCTAAAGGATACTTTGAGTAAGAGTGAGAGTGTACGAAGGGAAATTGTCTTTTTGCTGATAGCGCATGCTAAACTAACTTGTGCCGTCTATTAGTTCGCTCCACCCGATTGTGTCGCGATCGCAAATCGGAGCAACTTTTATCGCTGTCGTTTGTTCTTGCACCGATTCGGAGTGGCTATTTGCCTCGTTGACGTCGGTCCTTTTATAAATCAATAGTGAAAATGAAGGAATTTTTCCCCGTGTCTCGTCTTCTTCGTCCCAATCTTGGAATGCAAACTTGATGACTTTTACCATTGGAAAGTCTCTCTTTCACTCGCTCTTACCCTTCATTTTATTCTTTCGCTCGCCACCACCACCATCAGCAGGAGATGACAAAGCCTACCTATAGATCCCTTTTCTTTGCGTACCTTTTCATACGCAAAGGAGGAATGAGGCTGAGATGATGATGCTCAGCTTTTAGAAGAGACTCGCCGGAATGAGCCAAAAATGCATTGAATCAAACGGGGAGAAAGAGTGTTGTTGGGGTTTTCGGTGGGTCCTCCCATTCTTACTACGACCCGGGTCTTGCCTCTCCAATCTCCGTTCCTCATTTCAACTCAACTAATACTAACTACTTGTACGTAGATGTGTACAATCCCTGTAGGAGAGCTCTTTCTCTCTCCCTTCTTCCCAATCTCACAGAAGGAGCAAAAGCAACTTTCCCTGCACGAAATTTCATTATTATATGAGCCAAAGAAAGTGAGCGAGCTCAGTCAGTTCCTACTCAACTACTTTCATCCATCCATTCATCTCGCAGTTGCTCCTTTCTCACTGTGGGTGTGCTCGAATTAATTACTCTCCATTCATTAACCAACTTCTGCATCTGCTCAGATCCCTCCTTCTAAGAACTTCCTACTTCATAGGCTGAGTAACATTTCTATAGACTTCTTTGCCTACGCGTACCAAATGAAAAGTGATTATAACTACCAAAGTTCCTATTAGCTGTACACGACAAAGTTTTCTAATTAAGTAATAATATTTAAATAGTTGTATCTTACTTACTTAACCAGTAATCCTGCGGCTGTTTGATTCACACATAACTTTGTGACTTTAATTCATCTCTTCCACTGAAGAATTTATTCGTTGCGGTGCACACGATACATTCGAATGGGAGGAGTATTAATGAATCCAATAAAGCCTGTTCCTCGCCATCATCTGCACCACAACTCTTACTAATTTGCATCATCATCATGAGATCCTTTCATTTCTACACTCCATCTCTAATTGTTCATTTCCAGTGTGTGGTTGGTGTCGGTGTTCATGTTCCACCCGAAACAAAAGACTATTACAACTCTACCATCAACAGGAGTCTTAGTTCTCACCGTCGTTCATCAACATGAACTGGTGAAACAATAGCACAATTGATGTGCTCTGGGGATTTCCTTTGCATGGTAAATTTTCATCATTAATTCCTTTTTACCCACTAACAACTAAAGCCGACAACGATGGAAGGGAATCTATTGAAAATTAGTTTTTCCACGATTCATTTATTTCTAAATAAATTGAATTTTCAGTATAAATTATTGATAAAACTCAGCAAGCAGTTGACCGGTTGAAATGCACTGCGATAGAGTAAGAGGAAGGAAGATAGAAAAGTTCAGGGGGAATGTGTAGTAGTAGTGGCAGTAGTACGAGAAATAAAAAAAAATCTTGTGAAGTGTTTGAGCGATAGACGAGAGATACTTCGATAGTGTTGTGGTAGCATCAGTAGTGAGTGTGTAGTAAGTTTAGTGATAGTGCTGGTCTCGTAGTAAGAGGAATGGCGAAAAGTGAATGAAGTCGACAAACCAGTGGTGGTGGTAAAAGAATGTCCGAGGAAAGGGCTATTAGTGAGAAAGGGGTAATTTGCTCTTAAGTATCACAAGTAGACTAGACACGTTGTTCACTTGACTAAAGGAGGAAGTTGGTCGTGTTATTCGGGCTTTTAATGGCCTTTCTCACTTGAAGGGTTGATTTTGCCCCATGTTCTTTCTATCGGTAACAAGAACAACTTACACGAAAACACTACAATTTCACTTTCTGTCTTGTCTTTACTCACTCAATAAATATCTTGTATTTCTATATACACCAATAATGCAGTTTGTAATTACAGGGTAATTCATTCATAAAAATTTTATGTGCTTTTTGAAAGAGTCACTACTAAGGATATAATTTCCTGTAGATACTACAAAAGTACGATCTTGCACTCATATATTCTTCTTCCCGTTTCCCTTTCTAATGGTGCGTATTTTCTGACAGTCTCGTATTTCAAAGACGGGACATTCTCTCTGAATTTCATGACTTTGATACTTGGATCATGGATGACTGTGCTGGGGAGTTGAATGCGATCATGTGTGATGGACGGGAATTTTTTATGCACTTGAAATAGTGCATTTTATTGATCTAGGGTAGTTGTTGCTATTTTGAACTGCAAACTGTCATTCTTTTCTTGAACAGGGAGTGACTTTTTGGGACACGTATATTGTCTAATTTAACATATCGTGTTGTAGATTGCTCTGATACGCGTCCTTTCGTCAATAGCTATTGTAATTTTTGTGAACTGAGCTTCTACAAATAAGTTAGAACATTCCACCTTGCTTTTCATGTACACTTTGTTTTTCACTGTATATTTCTTTTTCAGGGTTGCTTACGCATATTTTGAGCTGTTTACTCATCTTTTGAACCGATCAAATCAATAATTTGTAATAACTAAGGCACATCCGTTTTATTTTTTATGTAGCAGAAAGGAACTTTTTTAATCTTAGCAGGGTAAAGATGCGTTGTTATTGATGCAGAGAAAAAATCGAATCTTCTCAAAGCCCTTTTTTAAAGACCATACTTGCACAAAACAACTGCAAGATGAAAAAAGACTCCTTCCCCATCTCCACTTTCCCCTTTGGCATAACCAGGATTGATTATAAAATGCATGCGGTATCCAACTAGTCTCACCCTAGCTCCCTTCCCGTTTAGATATCCTCGATATTCCGAGTGTATCTTTTATTCTCGCACAGTCTCATCTCTCGTGTATATATTCTCATCTCCCTGCATATTGTACTATTTATTCCAAAGTTGCGTAACATTTTAAGCATTACCCTTGACAATGTCACTCTTGTGTGTATTGTAGGAAACTTCAAGTTACGTACATTCTAGTTTTTCTAACAAGCCAGTCAATATTTTGCAACTGTGGTGTTTTCTGTGCAAAAACCGGTGTATAAATGTGCAATGCATAATTCTTTATATTTAACTTTTGTGAATTTATAATAACCAGTGAAATAAGTGGAATCTTGGTTTTGGAGAATCATTTTAAGGAGAGAGCCCTGTGTTCCCCCAAAAGTAAAGCGGTCAAAATTACCGAGACGCAGGAGTGATAAGAGTGTTTGACGCAGTACCGATTAAAGTGTCAAGCATGATACCGAGAAATGACGGAGGTGAGAGACAATGTGTTGGCAAACGGTTGTGGAAAGTGAGTACATACACCTCTCGTTTTGTCATCTGCCTGAACATCTAAACAAGTAGGTTTATAGTCAGCATGTGACATAATACACGGTAGAATTTTATGGTGGCTACCATTCCACCTACCTCCATTAATATATGACGGTGATACGCACTAAACAGAAATGAACACTTGGGTTTCAATGTGTAAGTACTACACGAGGTGTGTTTGAGTGAAGAATTGTTTGCTGAAATATTTGAAATGTTGCTAAAAGAAAAGTTGGAAGTGTGGAAATGTCTGAAGTTACAAAACTGCGATTCCAGTTCACTCGGTAAAGTTAATACTATGCTACAGTTTCATGCATCTTTTGCAGCTAGTGTGCTGACATAAAATATCTCAGAAATTCATAGGATTGGAATGTAAGCCGGGTCAAATGTGAATGTAAGGAGAAAAGGTTTGTTGCAGTCTCGTTTTCAGTGATTTCCTAAGGATCGGATATTTTATTATTATGGGAACGGTAAATGTTCAACTGGTCCATTTGCATTCGCTCGATATTATTGAAAATGGATTCCTTGTGAGAACCGAGCATGACCGATTTGTTGTGCTCTCATACTAAAGACTCCTTTACTTCTACGTGCTGTAGCCAACTTTTTTACACTCATATAAGAGTATGAGAATTGAGTTTTTATTCAATTTCTTTCCCTAACCGCTAGTCATAAATGACATTAAGTGTTATAACTCCATTTCCTATAATGCCATGTACCTGGCCCAACTCCTCGTACTCCTACGATTACATATGACCATGTTGCTCTATATTATTCACCACTAACACCAAATGCATGAAGAAACTCAAGCCAAACATTTACATCAAATTTTGTCACCGTGTTTTCAGGAAAGGGTAATGTTACTCAAATCATCCCTGCCTGTAATAATCTTCTAGAACATATAATGTGGTATAGTTTAACAGGCCAAAAATTCTCTTTAAAAACAAGCAGTAAATTCTGATCAGGACTTGGGCCTTACTTACTTTTATTACGAGGATTGCGTAACCCCTATATTTAAATGTACGTTGAGGTAATTATTGCTATTACGAGCGTCGTCATCGTCTCTCTTGTACGAGTCTCGAGTTGAGGAAAAACTTCCTATAAGCTATTATGTAAGGCCATTATTATTGACTCGCCAGCAATTACAATAAGTAAAAAGTCATTATTATTTATAATACACGAGACGAGAGAAGAATTATAAGGGTAACTTGGACTTTTGACTGTTGACCTTTTTTACCCAGATCGATAAGCTAATATTTCTCAAGTCATGCACATCCTGATCCTGATTCACTGTCGCCGATGTTATTGTTCAGCAGAACGTGGTGATCTGTCATGTGTTGAGCATAAAAATCAAGCAACAGTATAATTAGAGCACACTTGGTGCAATAAAGCAGATAAGCTTAGGAACTTAATTTAGTAAAACTATAAATATCTTGAAGTCATAATAGCCAGCACAACAACTTTTGTTGAAGTGCTTTCATTTAAGTACAACTGCTTAATAAGTCTTTAAGCCTCTAAAATTAACGTGTTAAGGATCGTACGCTGCACCGATATAATCAGAGGATCCGATAAATATCCTTACTGCTGCAAATGAATGAATATTAAACAGTGTGCCAATCCCTCATCTCATTCTAAAACTCAGTTAGGTACACAATAAGATGGATAAGTATAAACTAGTTTTTATCGTTTGTACTCTAATGAGAGACGTAAATGAAATGATCTGGCGAATGATTCAGCTGTCGAAAATGGTATTGGTTTGGCATGTTAGCTAGGGAGTGTTATTTAGCTAAGGATCCTTCGCTATATTAATCCCCATTGACCGTTTTCCTCTGATTTGACGATCTATTCTCTCTGCATTAAATGGTTCATCTTAGAGAATGATGCAATACTACTTATAGAGGGCTAGGGTTCTTGATCATTGTGTCTGGATTATCAGTAATCAGTATCAGTATCCATGTATTTAGTGAACTAATGAATCTCTGTAGGGAAAGACGTACAATGAGTTCATCCATGACTCTCACAATAATTCAATCGCTGCTCCTCTTATTCTGTACATGCCTTGTTTCTCTCAAAGATAACATCTGAGTTGTTATATTAATTTTACGGTTTTCTCAGTCTCTCGGCTACATTATTCACCTACCAGTGGAGTCAAAGGAGTGACTCACTGTTATAGGATACTGCTGTTGGCTGGCTGCATTCCGAATGACATTATTCAAGTACACCCACCTGGTTTAATTTCCACTTGCAGAGTTAATGAGTTGACAGAGTGACTTCCCTATGAATATGCATGAACAGGTTAACCTGGCTTTGACTCTTCCAATGTGTCTTGGATTTTAATGAACAAACCTTATCATCATCAACAACCTGCATCTCTATCTTCTTGATCCAAGCTTGAACAAATACAAGGAGTGCTGAGTACTCTTAATTTGCCTCTCTCTCGCTCTGGATCTATGAATGCTATGTGTGATGATGTGATAATGTGTCTTCTGTCCAACTTAGTACTTGTGGCTGTTCTTGTATAATGGAAAGTTTGAACTTGTCTTCTTTCATTTTATTGCCCGTTACACCCTTTCAGGGCAAAGGCAAAAAATTCAAGAGATTTTTATTCCTCGAAGCCTCTTCTCCCTACCAGCTAATGATTGTAGGAGGATACGTATTCACCACATGATAATGATGTGACTTTGTGACAACTGGACTCTAGTTGACGTTGATTCATCCCACCCAGTCGTAATGCAACTTTAAAT
This sequence comes from Isotomurus graminis, assembly GCA_034696565.1. NCBI lineage: Eukaryota > Metazoa > Arthropoda > Collembola > Entomobryomorpha > Isotomidae > Isotomurus > Isotomurus graminis. Next base: position 30,844 of record JAQGAB010000014.1, read on the forward strand.
AAGCGTACATGGTACTTCAAATGAGGATAATTATTTGATGAGTTTGATTAATTTCAAGGAGGGCTGCTTTGATTTTTTCTCCTTGGCTTGGACATGATTTTTTAACAAGTCCAGAAATACGCAAACCACACTCTTTTATACACCCTTTGATTTATGTGATTCATCTCATTCGTAAGATGAAACTGTATTGAGTGAGAGAGAACCCGTTTACTCACTAATCGTTGCAATTGTTACCACGTTTTAATTTCTTAATGAACGATAATAAGTGTAAAATTTGAAGAGATGCTATTTTCCTACAAGCAATTAAGTGGGTTATTAAGTGTCAATTATTTACAGACATTTTAGTACATTAAGGAAGACCTTTATCACGATAAAATGTAGTGGAATGAGGCACAAAAAACTTGGCATGAACTTAACTCCATGCACCAACCATCATCGTACATTCTTCACAATTCTTTAACTTTTCTTCATCTCGCCATTATAATAATAATAGAGGTGAAGTAATAGTAAGGCACAAAAGTAAAGACTAGAATGATTTTGGATTCAGTAGGTGGCTAAGGAAAAAAGAATTCCGGTGAGGTTTCCCTTCCAAAAAATGAAGAGAGCTACCCTAGCGTGTGAGAGTGACTGAGGCGAGTCAAATTTGAGAGAGCTTTTCTGGATATGAACTTTCTGTCAAAAACTCCGTTTTAAAGAGAAAATGAAAGAATATGATGAACAAGGGAGAAAGGCAATGTGTGTGATGTGTGCGTATTTTACGAACATTTCATACACATACCCTTTTGCCCGTGACTGCGAGTACATGGTCTTCAGATTAGTGCAAGTCCTTGAGTGTGTAGCAGCAGCAACCTGCTATTCACGATGATCGCAAAGCTTGAAAGTAGTCGGAATAGTATGAAGATGATCATTATGATGATGATGGTTTTGGGGAGAAGGGTTGCTGCTGTGTAGCTTTTGCTGATGGAAAAGTGAAAGAAAAGTTGTATGAGTTAAAAATGAAGTCAGCTTTGAGTCTCATTTCTCCTTGAACCTTAGATTTCTTAGTTGTCGCTCTACCTTTTTGGAACGCAATGAATGTAGATTGTGTGTAGGTTCTTTTACATTTAGAGAAAGACTCTTGATCTCACTCACTCCATTTGTACCATTGAGTTAGTCTTTTTCATATCATAAAGTATGCAGTATAAATGTACATTTATGATTATGAAATTCTGTAGCATATTCCTATAGTGGAGTCGCTAGTAGGTGCATATAGTAGTGGCGTGGGATCGAGACTTCATTGGAACACTCTCTCCAGCTTCATGCATATTTGATAGCTTCCTTTGGTAATCTTCTCTTCGAAGACTCACTACCCGCACACTCCACCATATCATTATGAGAGAGAAAACGCTGTGCATACTTTTCGTAAAACACAAAAATTCTTCTTTCGCTTAGAATAAGATCCCTACTTACCACCACTATCACCTTTACTGTTTTATTTGTAGAAATGTGGCATCGCCACTGCAATAAGAACTCATATAGCAATATCATTCCATGACTTCATCTCCAATTTCCAAGCCTGTCTTTCTCACAAGCGAGCAATACTTTGATCCTTTCGTTACCTTAACCAAACCCCCTTGTGTCACTATATGTGATATCTTCACAACTACTTAGAATTCTTTCATTCGATCGATCACTCTCGTCCTCCCAACTTTTTCTATACATCAAAAAATTTATTCAAATAAAAATATATCAGATACGTGAAACTCAAAGAAAGTTCTAATAGAAATCCATTCCCCCAAGGCTTTCCGTTCCCCGTATTTTGAATGTAATGATGAACATCTTGATCCTTTTATATTGGCGGTGGTGATGCTGCATCACTCGCATGTGTGGACCAGGATAAGACGAATGCGAAGGAAGACGTGGTATGGGAATTATATTATGATATGAGGCAAGGTGACAGAGGAAAAGAGGACTGTCAAGTCAAGTGTATGTGCTCCGAAAGTTTAATTTCAAAAAGTGTTTGAAATTCAGATCCTATTGCTGCGAGCGTTATTTTTCTTGAATATTTCCACCACTTCAGTTAATCTCTGGAGAAATTGAATAGTTTAAAGACTAGGGTGGGTAGAAAATCTAAAAATGCAAAGATTGTACAACGAAAGTTTATGAAAATGAAAAGGTTATACTGCATAAATGAGATGTTGTGGATAGAAATTAGGATGGGGAGATTGTATACTTAATAAGATACTTTGAGATTGTCGACGACTACTAAAGGATTGCCATGAAAAAAGCATGTATCTCTTTACGAAAGTATTCCCTGTTCAAGACACACTACTTAATACAAGAACACACTGTCATTCATGTCTAAACAGGCAACACTTTTGGTTCAGCACGCGTTGACATTCCTTACCATGAATATTCATCTGCCCAGAGTAGACATTCTCGGGTTAGTTTTCAAGTCATTAATCAGGAGGAAGGATTGAAATTAGACAAAGTTTAAGACACTCGAAACTAAAAATATCTTCGTGTAAAAAGACGCAGGAGGGTTTGTTGGGATGAAAGATATTACTTCATTTTCATATATACTCTCGTTACGGTTCCTCAAGCTTCAAGAAGGAAAAGCCTGGCAGTCACACATTAGGCTTATATGCCTAACCGCTTTGTACCGAAAGCAAGCAGGCATAAGACTCAATTCATAAACGAAATGTAATACATGTACGTTATGCATCCAGTGCCATTACAGCTATGTGAAGGGAGAAAAATCACACACTACAACAGTTTAAAAAACTTCTCATTCATTTCCCAAGCTCCATTTTTTATCTCCTTCGTGTATTAATCACTCATCTCAAGCCATATACACATGGGATGTTAGTTATGATTTAAATTTACTGAGACAGAAGCTGTAGAACAGAAGCTCGCCCAACTTATAAGTTTGTATACAGCAGTATCCTATTATAAGTTGTCGTCGAGTGCAGAACATGTAGTCAATGTGGTTGTTGTTGTTCACCACATGAACAGGAGGATGGCTTAAGAAGCGTGTCATTTTTGAGAGACAGTGATTAAAGCAATGTTGAACATTGATGGAAGGATAAGATAAGTATGTCGGTGTCATTTACTTAATAGACTTTTTAATTAGACAGTTGTCATTTGTACTGGATGAAAGGAAATTTGGCTGATGTTCATTTAAAGCAAACAGACACACACACTGACAGACGTTGATGGTGGCAGAGTTCTGTGGCATTCTAGTGATAAAATGTATCACTGCAGCTTCTAAATTATATGAACAAAGCCAGCCACATCTTGCAGAGTTAGTTTGCTAAATATGCGGGATGTATACATAGCCTCATGATCGTTTGTTATTAGCCAGCCTATGTTTTTTCGCATCTCTATGATTAGTTAACCTCTTTTTGGAACTAAAAATCTGCGTGCTTATTATTATGGATTAGAATGAAAATAGTTGGATGGAACAGTTAAGTACTTCTCGGTATTACTCATCATAGAATTAGTACGACGAAGAGGACAAGTCATTTAAATTGTATATTCATCATCACCATGAGCAAAAATAGCAGGCAATACATTCTTTCAAACAAGCCAGAAGCCACATCGAAGGACTCTTTGTTGAATGCACAATTTGACTGCGCAAGGTTTTGTATTTGTGCTTTAGTTGATGTTTCTTTATTAGAATGAGGATGAGCGTTTTTAAAATCGTGTCCTCTCTCGCTCGGTCCATTAATATACCAAAGTAGTAATTATTGTTCAGTGTAATTGAAAATATAAATGAGTGGTATAGAGAGGGACACATGGAGAGTTGGATGGATGGATATACAGTAATATACACCATCCTTTTGCCACGCCACATCCACATCTGGATTATGATGATTGAAACATTAACTAAGTCACTTTGAAGCGACACCTCCAACCTCTGTTTCTCATTTAAACCTCTGCTACTTCCATTTAAATCAAAATTAAAACTGTTTGAGTTCATCCCGTTTCGTATTCAATTGGTCTAATGAAACACAAAAGTGTGTGGATGAGGATGGAATATAAAGGCGTCGCTTCATTCAACATGAGTAGTCATTTGAGCGTATTTAAATTTTAACAGCACAATGGCCTTATTCGCCATTTTCCCCTTACTTTCAAACTACTATTGGTTCCATTTAATAATTTCATGTTGGAATTGAACAATCAACTTTAGGCTCTTTTGTGGAAAGAAGGGATGTGACTTAACTATTCGTGAAAAACTCAATTAAACACGTAAAAAACAGCTAAAATATGTTTGTTTGTTAAAATTGGATGAACGAACTGTAATTTTATACTTTTAGTTTAATATGTGTTGGAACATTAGGACATGGGAGAATTCAACAATACTTGTTTGTTGAAGAAAACAGATTAATTTTGAGCAAGAATTAAAAGTTGTGAATGCACCCAAATTGTTTCATGGCCGTCGATTAAATCCTGGTGGGTGGGTTATCCATGCCAATGGTTGAATACAAAGGAAAAGGTTGTTACTGAAGATACTTACTTAGATTTCTGAGAGCAGAAGTCATTACGAGCAGCAGTAATAAAGAAACAATATATTGTGAGTGTACAAAATACAAAAGTTGGGTAGATAATGAAGGGAATATTAGCAAACATCATTACATCTTTAAGCTCCATATACCACATTTATCAGTTGCACACTGTAGTTCCTACGCATACTGCGTAAGAATGGAAAGTAATGAATGTTAAATCATCAAGCAACAAAATTATATGAAGTCGTATGACGTGCCAGAAAACTAAAATTCTTTTCAGCAAGGAATAAGGAAAGGTTTTAGTAGAATGTGTATACCATGATGAGCACGGGGGTTGAAATGGCGTTTTTATGAAGACAGGAAATCGGGTACTGGACTTAGTGTCTGCAGTGTACAAATTACATGCATGCTATGTTTTACAGGGGAATGAGTAGGTAGTAATTATGACCGTCACTTAAACATGCAATTAAGAATCCAATCCAGAAATCCAAGTCAACCCTTTGCCTTCATCGTCATCAATGCCACCACTGCGTGCATGTTATGAGTGTATTTTGTAAACTCGTTGTGTATTTCATGCCATGCATGTATGATGACCGCCGCTTGGCTTTTAGCAGTTAATAAAACAGTGCAGCAAAAAAGATATCATGAGCAGAATCAATTCATTATTCAAACCTCTATGAATGACTAAATAGTCTTTGAGCAAATGACATTAATGAATAAAAGAGTGAGTGAAGGCACCCTTATGGAGGTAGGTTGGGCTTAAAACAACTCTTGTTGGAAGGACAATGAAAAATAGAAGGGAAACTTACCGGCATTAGTACGATTTGCATTCTAAAGAAGACTTTCACGCCCCACTAAATCACAATTGATATTCATAAACGAGCATTTGCATACTGCTGAGCTCCGTCTTTTGTCTATGCTAAATCTACTATTTTACGTCCAATAAAAGATTTCGGGATTAATTTAGCATTCTCCCTACCGTATGATTATGCGTTTTCATTATTACTGGATATACATCGGCTTTCGAGATAATATAATACCATTTAGAGAAAAGCATGAATAGATTTTTTCCCTTTACTTGACTACCTGTTTCAATGTCTTAATATTATACATTTTAGTGGCTGACGAACTCATAAGATTAACATTCTTTGTGAAATAATTGCCGATAATTTTGTTTCATTATTGAGACAAGTAAAAGGAAGTACGAAAGAATGACAGAAGTTTTGTATTATTTTCTGGAGACGTAAAGTTTGGAACGAAGGAGACGTAGAATGCAATTAAGTGGAGAATTGATGGCAAAAAATACACTCATTAAGCCTACCTTCATGAGTAGTTTTTGTTCCTGCATCCGGTGATTAATTCTAGTGGCCAATGACATCAGAATAAAAATGGTTGGTTGGTTACTTTGCTTAGATAGGATTTGGTTTTGGCCGTGACTGACTCCACACTTAGATGTGGGGATGGTAAGTAGGTAGTGCTGATAGTGGTGGTAGGTTGGTGCAATATTGTACCATCATGGGAAGTAATGACTTAATGTAATTGAACATCATCTTACTAATAGAGACAGTAGAAGAGGAGACTCTCCTGGTGTCTGGATTATCTCTACCTACCTACCTGCCTACCACCGCCACATCACTGCCTACTGTCTTTTAATGCTTGCACTTCTTGGCTTGTTCTTAAATCTTTTTGTAAATTTATTATAACATTCATTACATTTGGGAAGAACATCCTTTCCTCCTCCATTCCGTCTTATACCATCATGATCACTCTTTCATCCATTCTGGCGCTTGATAATTGCTTTGGCACAACTTCCCTGCTAGCTTTCAACCTTGGTTATGGTTTACTCAGACGAATCCATGCAACTCAACGCAGATATGATGGAAATCTAAGCCAGGCAAATTAGTTTTACACGTAGATAAAAGATTTCTAATTTGACACACAGTTTTTATCCTTTACTCCTGCCTACCCAGCCACTACAATATATAGAAATAAGTCTTAAAGCTTTGAACACACTAAACCACAATGCAACGAAAAGCAGGGAACAATCTTTATTCCTTACTCATCCCTCTAAAGATTTCTAATGGATTTTAAGAGTTGAATAGATGATTGGCTAAGGATTTTTTACCAAATTAAATAATTGCAACCCTCCTATTCCACCATATACCAGGACCAACTACTATTTGATTGTGTTCCTCAGTTCTTATGACAAAAAAAGCATAGGCTTCGCCATTTTGAGTCATCAGCTTGTATCGTCTTTGTCTTTTCTTGTCTCAGCTCATGAATTTCGTTTTTGCCAAGTAATGAATGTCTAATCATCATTCTTTTACTTCAATCTCAATTCATTCTGCGACTGGCATTATTATTATTTATTGCACTTTACAAGCTTTGTTGATTCCTACTTCGTTTTGTCCCAACGTAAACCATAAATGATTTTCATTTAAACCAGTCTCCACTTAAGACGACTGTGTAGCTTCCATTGCATCTGCTTGTGTACAAACTACAGATTTCTTCTTTGCGAATAACAATTTCGTGGTAATTAGATTAGCAGGGAGTGTAATTTAGGGAAACTACTTAAATTTTTGTCTCTCATTCTTCTCCTCTCCCTAATTGTACTTAAGAAACTACAAATTTATGCAGCAGCCTCGTTGAGAGCAGTAAAGAGAATAGTTGTGTAGTTTTTGTCGCACTTATGCTACAGTCGTTGTCTATTGTATTCAAGTGGCTGATGGTTGACAAACGGTATAAAATTGTCTCAATGATTTGTTAGTACTGTAAGGTCTGTTGTGTATGGTTCAGTTCAATGGAGTAAATTCTCTCTCAACTGCCATATGCCTGGTTTCTCACATACACAACCGTTTTGAATCGTACAATAATAATATTCTGTTACGCTACTGTGTACAAGAGAGGTATGGTAATCTAACTCATGTTGAAGGAGTAATTTACTTCATCGCAGCGATTTGTTTTGTTGTTAGTTAGTTATGCATAAAGTTGGTTTTACTCGTTGTTTGCGGGGTGGCTTTCGTGCGAGAAGACAAAGAGCCGAAGCAATAAGGCCCAGAATGCAATGAGAGTTTAGTTAGCTGGTAAATTGTCGTGGTATTAATTTGCCATGTTGAAAGCTTTTGTAATACAGGAGTTCGGAAAGCCAAGTCATTTGGTTGGGTATTTCATGTATGGGAGACCCAAAAACTCCATAAAGTAAAGCAAGTCTCGGGTATGTTCTGAGGGGAAATGATTGTTAAATACTTAGGAAGGAATACAACCCCACAAACAAAGTGCACGATGATACTGGTAACAAACCTATAAGTAAGCTCCTCTTTGGAGACCAGACCAGATGCGTTTTTGTATCTTTGTGTAAAGAAAGCATATATTGAGTGTAATGAGCTTTATGCAATACTTTCTGTCGCAACAACTCTCAATTGTTAGTTTAGTTAGTTACTCATGTGTGCCAAACTCATTTAGTAATTCCAGCAGCGAGCTAAAGTCTACGCTTGCATTGAAATTCTATCCAAATAACGGGTGACTCAGTTTGGACACTGTCTATATACACAGTCTATGGCTTTCTTAAGGTACTGTAATTTAAAGGAATGACGTAATCATGAAGAATGAGAATTTATGGTAAGTCCCTCGGCACAATGCAGTAGAGAAAGTGTTAAATGTTTAGTTAGAATACAAGCCATCCAGTTTCAGGCTAGTGGCTGGCTAGAGTGTATGGAGCGATTTGTGTAACATGAAGCAAATTGCTTTGTTATCCACTGGAAAAGTATATCTGCGCATTATAAGTAAGACTACAGTTATTATTAGTCTTGTTTGCTGGACGAAATAATAATTATTGACAGAATTGGAGAGACATGACATAAAGTTTCATACATTATCTTGTGACGGTTCGGATAGTTCCGGATCGATTTGAGGCTTGGACTTCGATTGAACCTTGTTCCCCTATTGTGAGACATCATTCGATGGAGAAAAATAACCCCTTTTGGGCGAAATGAAAGGCTTCTCGATTTAATTAAACTTGGTTCGGGTAACTGTGTATCTGTAATTTGAAGTTAAATACCCTTCCCTTCTATTACTCACGACAACAACCGACCATCGTGTATATATATGTACTTAATAATGCTACCAACTCACACATGTATATCTCTATTCTCTACGTACTTTAATCGAAAAGGAGACTCAGCTCATTGCATTTTTGAGATCCGTTTTTCCTGCTCGCATGCATTAAAATTGTATTTAGCCATTAATTATTTAACTTTTTCTACATTCAATTCGTCTTTTGATATGTGATTCCCAAGTTTAACAACCTACCAACTAAGTATACAACGCTGTCCAACTTCCCGTCCCAGACTTTTATGTAATGTACTTTCCCATCATCTAACTTCATCCAACTTTGAAAGGTCGGCTGTACTAAATAAATTAATGAGTTCAAATCGTACAAATTGATGTGATCATGATTTTTTTTCTCTGGTTGTTTTTCTCTTTTTCAAAACTTCACAGTGAATTAGGGTTTTATGCAAAATGCAAACTACCACAGGACTGAATTGGTATATTTTAATGGCACCCAAAATGTAACGTTTTTTATACAGTGCGATAGTGGATTTTACAACTTTCCATCTAAATGATCTCTTTTGTCCTTTATTTGATAAAAAGGGAAAAGGTCCTGAGGGTAATAGAAAGTGATTCACCAGAGAGAAGGACACAGTTGCACCAGACTCATGCAATGCTTCTATTCCTATTGATGAACACATCTTTCTTAGTCGTTATTGCTAAAAAAAGTCAGTGGCACTTGCTCTCTTTCTCTGTTCTATCGGATCTGAGAGTCCGTGCGGTAATAAATATCCTTCAATTAAATGGCCGTCGTAAAGATAATGAAATCAGACCCAAAGTTTCAGGCTAGTTTTGTTATAGAACAGCCTCGCTCGATTTTTTGTGCACTTTTCATTTCACGTATTGCATTCACTGTTAAACTGTTAGGTAGTTTTATTTGACTTTCTCTAGTAACTTTACAACAAAATACAGAGTGAAATGGGATGGAGGTAATATTTTAAAATTAAATGATTTTTAGAACTCATGCACATTGAATTTACGAAATGGGTATGCCTTATAACCTCTTTTCGAGCAAACGGATTTGAGATAGAATCTTCAGTTATATTGTTATATATATTTTACGTATAGATTAAAATGTGTTCTGTAAGTACATAGATATAATATGTGTGGTTTGTGCCCACTGCTACTAATACGAATCCCCATTATCCCATGGTTTCAGTAGTTTTTTTCTTGTCCTGATTATTTCATCTCTTTCGAAAAGGGACTGGTCCACCACTGCCAACCCTTTTTGAAAGGAATAAAGCAGGGAGGAATACCCACACGTGCTTGGGAGTTTACATCAGAAATTAACGTCATAAATCAGGAAATATCCGCAACTAGATGATTAGGATGATAGGTCGGGGTAGAAAGAAAGTGTGGAGAAAAGGTCTCTTCGTCTAATAAATGATGATACATGGGTTGTTTGCTTTGGGTATCGAATGAGCCCAGCCTCACTAAAATTAGACAGGGTTGTGTGTGTGCATTGCATATAAGCGTTAATAATGAAAGACAGGAGAAGAAGACTTAATATGTGCTTAATTTTTATGATTGCAGAATTCAATGGTTAAGACGAGAATGCAAACGGAGATCACAGATTGAGACATTCCTTGCGAAGATGGCTACCAGCGTTCTTCATCCGAAGGCTGGATAGGTAGCGACGGTCATGGAAGCATTTGTCGCAGTGGCTACAGCACAAAGCGATGAATCTCAGTTGTCCTCAGGAACCAACTTAGACTCGACTTCTTTCGCGTCTTCGTGTCGCTCATTAGGGAACTCTAGTAGCAGTTTGGTGGCTCCAGGTAGACAAGGCTTTCCGTCACACCTCCTACCACATCACCATGTCTCAGACTTGTCCAGGAGAGAACTGTTGGACAATGGGCACTACTGGAAATACCTAGTGGGGGGAGAGTCTTCTTCGAATATGGTTCCACAAGAGCCAACCATGGCTGCAAATGACGGAGTGAGTAAAACTCCATCACCTTCTTCGAACACATCTGCAGTGGCTGGAGAGGAGACTTCAGCCTCTGCAGTTAGGTCGTCTACGATGACCACGAACAATTCCTCCAACCCGACTGACGCGAGTAGTAAAGAGTTACCTGGGATAGAAGACGTCCTCAGTCTCACGGATGTGGACAGGGACGATGATGAGGAGGACGAGAATCCTCCTAATAACGGCCGAGTCCTCAGTGTTAATACTCCTCCGAACCTAAATAACAATAAGGGTAGCAGTACGAAGGGCCATCGGTCGAGTCCCGGGGGAGGGGGCGAGTCAACGGGGAGCGACGTGGAGAGATTCGACGGGAAGATAGTGTACAACCCGGATGGGTCTGCGTACATAATTGAGGACTCAGAGATGAGCGAGGATGATGGGAGTCTTGATGTTCCTCATCTGGAAGGGTGTATCGTTGATGGGCGAGGTGTAAGTCTGGGGCAAATCCCTGCCATTCCCCATATTGCAAATGCGATCTACGTGTCCCGGAACCCCGCTCTGTACAACGCTCTGTACGGACAAGCCTACTCAAGCAGCCTCCTCCAAGACAAGAAGATAGTTCCTGACATACCCATTATGCATAGTTACAGGGTTTACTCTATTCGTGATAAAAGTGGTGATAGGTCGGGAGTCGATGAAGATCACGAAGAGGACGACGAGGAGATGGATGAGGAGGGGAACTTGAGACAGGGCAAGAAACGAGACCCCACCAGCAGCAGTGGGGGTGGTGGTAGTAGGACAAACGGTAATAATTCTAGTGATGTGTCAAATAAGGACTCTTCTTCTTCTAATAACAAGTCCACTTCCGTCTCGGAGTGCTCTTCTGTTCCTATCAAACCTATCCTAATGTGCTTTATTTGTAAACTCTCCTTCGGCTACACCAAATCCTTTATCGCTCATGCCATGGGCGATCACAACTTGATACTCATCGACCAAGAAAAAGACGTTCTCAATCAGAGAAATGTGTCAGCAATCATCCAACCTGTCGGGAAGAATAAAGACCCCACGATAAGCTTCCTTGAACCTGTGAGCAATCGAGTTCCAGGACAAGCACAACAACAGTCGTCTGTCAATCAACAGTCCTGTAGCGCCCTGCATCAGTCATCAGTTCCTATGAACCGACCACCACTGCACCTTCACCAGTCTCCCAATAAGGACCTTCCTCTCTTCCGGTCGAGTCTCCTCAACCACTCCCCCTCAGACGACAACGCCAACAATATCAAATCATCCCCAATTAACTCCCCCGACCACTTACTACTCGCATCTCCCCGACCTCCTCACTCCGTTAATTCTAGTGATAACCAATCTCAACTTCCCAACCGACTCCCCAACAACAACCCCGGGATTGATCTGACGAGGAAGAGCCCAGGGAGTGGACGGAGCAGTGCGAGTCCTGGAGCGAACATTAGTCCTTCCCCGAGTAGCTCCACTCCAGCCCCACTGATGAATAGCATAAGTCCCAGTGGATCTCAGATGTCATTAGGAGGTACTTCCGGAGGTGGTCCTCCTAACTTCATCACCGGCACTACCATAGGCGTCTGTCCTGAGCATATCAACGGACGTCCCAGTGGAGTAGACTGTTCCAAGTGCGAAATGATTCTCAACTCCTCCCGGATGGGGGCTTTAGGTAATCTCCACACGCGAAACTCATGCAAGACTCTCAAATGCCCGAAATGCAATTGGCATTACAAGTACCAAGAGACACTGGAAATCCACATGAAGGAGAAGCACCCGGATAATGAGACTTCGTGCATTTACTGTATAGCAGGACAACCTCACCCGCGTCTCGCAAGGGGAGAAACTTATACCTGTGGGTACAAACCGTATCGATGCGAAGTGTGCAACTACTCCACAACTACCAAAGGCAACCTCAGCATTCATATGCAGTCTGACAAGCATTTGAATAATATGCAGGAGCTGCAGAACGGAGGAGTTCCTCCACCTGAGTCATTAGTACAACAAACTGCTCCCTCATCGCACAAGAGCCTTGCAGGGATGAGCCCTTCCCCCGGGGGAGCTTCGGCCCCTCCTCCCAACAACCCAAAACCCAAACCTACATTCCGGTGTGATGTCTGTAATTACGAGACGAATGTCGCACGAAACCTCAGGATACACATGACTAGTGAGAAACACACTCATAACATGATGGTATTGCAACAGAATGTCAAACACATGCAGCACCTCAGTGCGCTCCAGCAAGCTCAAAACCCTTTTGACCCTGCAGCCCTTCTCCAGTTCCACCCGGGGTTGGCTGGAATGGGTGGCGGTGGTGGAGGGTCAGGAAATGTCCCTGGAGGAAGTGGAAATGACAAACAGTCTCCTCACGCTGAAGCTGCCATAGCTGACATGGCTTACAATCAAGCTCTCTTAATTCAAATGATGACTGGTGGACAGATGCCTCCGCACATTCCTCCAGAACTGGCTCCCCATATGGACCTCGGACTCAATCCAGACACTATGGAACCCCCACCGGAACCCCCAGATCAAAACCCCTCCCACCTCTTCCAATGCTGTGTCTGCACTGTCTACGTGACAGACTCTTTGGAAGCCCTCTCTCACCATTTGACCCAAGACAGGACAAAGTTGAGGGAGCAAGAGATCCTCGTCCTGGTTGCGGGGAACTACATGTGCAAATTATGTTCCTACAAGACCAATTTGAAAGCCAATTTCCAACTGCATTGCAAAACGGACAAGCATCTCCAGAGGTTGCAACATGTAAATCACGTCAAGGAAGGGGGACTGAGGAATGAGTGGAAGTTGAAATACCTCAGTATGTCGAACCCTGTCCAGGTGAGGTGCAATGCGTGTGACTATTACACAAACTCTGCTCACAAACTTCAGCTCCACGCTGCTCATCAAAGACATGAAATATCTGTTCACATCTTCCGACACCTTCACTCTCATGAAGCGAGTATTAATGAAGATTGCAGAATTTATGCTTGTGCCCTGTGTGGATTCACCACGAGGGTTAAACTCCAGCTTCTTCAGCATACAAGGTATAACACAGCAGATGTACTTTTAGCAAATTACTTACAAACTATATATTCCCTTCGCTTCACGTATTATGGAATGCATGAAGGTCTCGCAACCGGCTAATTATGATTACACCCGTTGGTGTAAAAAAAACTCTTAATGTGAAAGTATGTAAGCAAATTATATTCTCCTTATCCCAACTTTTTCTCTCTGTAGGTCACTGAAGCATTTACAACTTGAGCAGTTGCATTGCCTACAAAGGCGAGCAGAAGGAAAAGACGGACAACCTGACTTGGCCCAAGTCTTCCGAGTGTTGGAACAACCTGATTCCGACTCATCAGGGCATAACAATCATTCCTCTACGTCTGCAGCAGTCTCACCTAACTTTTACAACGATCACGGTGAGTCTCTATGCAATTAATAGAGGAGGATTACATGTGTTAAGAAGGGTGTTGGAGGAACAACAAGCCAGAAAGAGAGAAATTATGCCTTTCTTTTACCTTTCTACACTCTTCTCAATAGAGCTGAGAATGCATTACGTAGTGATAATTCACTATGTCTCATATCTCATGTGGGATTTATCAATTCATTGGTACATTAAGCCTTAGTGAAGCAGCGTGTTTTATCCAAAACACTCATGTGGTGATAAAATTATAGCTAGGGAAGTTTTATAGAGCGAGATAAAAACCCATTAAGCCTTAGACAAAATGTTTGATATGTCGAGCGACACTGACAACACATCATCATTTGTTTAGTCCAGGCCATAAATATTTCAGAGTTGAAGAATGAGTAGCGAAATCCTTTTTCCTTGCATGTCGTTCACTGTTGGGTCATATAGTTTGTGTAGAGGTGACAAGGTGACATAAGTACCACACCGAATGAAGAAAGCTGGCGAGGCTTCCACAGAAGTTGTTTAAGTTGGTTTGTCTTAGGACAAAGCTTAGTCTCAAGACGAATGGTCGTGTGAAACTGGATGTCAGTGATATACGGCTCTTTGCATTGTGACACAAATCGTCTCATCATCATACACCGAGAAAAACCTATTCTTTCCTCTTTCGACGATTATGATGAAGTATTTTACTTTAATCTCTTCAATCTCTTTAACATTTTCAGCTTTTAAATTTTGACTTTTAAGTGAGAATTCGATTTAACACAATATTTCCATATATTCTTATGAGTGTATATATATATGCTTTCGTTTGAACAAGAGACCCAAACCAGTCCAATGTAAATTATCTCAAGAGAGCGATCGCCTCATTTTCATACATTTAAATGAAATTCCATGAAAAGAGACTGAGGTACATCCGTATGAGCGTTTTATCCTTCAACCAATTTAATGTTTCTTAAATATCCAGTCAAGAAATTGAAGTAAATATGATTAATAATCCTCCGTGCGTCAAAAAGATGAATTCCATATGAGGTGTGTATGTGAAATCATGCATGAGTAATTCCATATTTCTTCATTTTCTACATTTTGTAAATGAAAATGTATTGCTTTTTGATCCAGCTGTCTATTATCATTTGCTAGAGGTGATATAATGCTACCTTTCTTGTGTGTGCATACAAAGATCATTACACACATGTAGTACACACATCCTACACAGATACACACGTATTACGTGCGGATTTCCTATCCAAAATAATATTGCAGTGCTTTGTGTGGTAGGATGATAAAAGGTTAGGGAAGGAAAAATGAACTTTTGCATGGGCGAAGAACATTAGGATTCTGTTTATCATCTCTCTCTTGATTGTTGATAGGAGGGTGGGAAATGTTGTATAAGAGAAGGAAAGTTCCTAATAAAAAATGAAAGGACCCGGACTCTTCTCTCACTCTCTGGAGATGTAGAATTAATGGTATTTTTAGTAGCCACCAAAAATTAATCTCGTCTCTGTGTGAATTGATCTGGGTCCCACGCACGCCAGGAGTTCATGCCAATCTTAAGTGAGAAAATGACGTGCAGTTTTATGATAGTCCAGTTGCCAGTAGTTGTCTTTGATATGAACTATCCAAAGTTTTATATACAACGGTTCTATTATTGAGCTCTCTGACTATTCTTTCAACAACATAAACTTGAACGGACAAATGGCAGGAAAACTTTGGTAGGACAGTGTAGCCAGTGAACTTGAATTTTATGTGCATCTGAAATGATTCCCACTTTGTAACCAGCGTATGGTTACCAGTAGCCAGAAGGCATATGCATGGATGAAATTATGTAAGGATATTTTGAGGATTGCACAGCAGTAGTAGTAAATTGTTTTACTTTATGGGGTTTATTTAACAGAGCAAGATTCGTAGCAGAGATTGAAAGAAAGCAGAACATTGCCATGAAAGTATTTATCATATTTGAATTCTTATAGTTGGAGTTTGAACTGTGTTCTAATGATAGATTAGGTGTGCGCATTAGTAAAACAAAAAAACAAGAGTAGCTTGATAGATATTTAGATAGATCGGTGTGATGATAGGAAGGATATATAACAAATTCCCAACTTGGCCTGGCGTTTTAATGAGTCATTCGTGGGAAACAAGTTTTATGAGGTTGTAGCCAAAAAGCTGAAGAGTAATTAATGCCGGCTTTAATTAAAAGATCTGTTCCTTTACTCCTCACCACAAAGATGTATGCAGTCAACATACAAAGTTTCTACTCATGGTTCAATTTCATTTTTATTTGAGTAATTAGTACCTTCGATGTTCAGGTGTAGTTATCCCAAGACACTAAAGACTTTAACATACCTTCCCAATGTTCTGATGAATGTTTTTGTCGGGTAGAAGGCTCATTCGCTCATTTACCACCTGAGCAATGGTTCATGAAGAGTTATTTTTTTCTTCTATTCAGCCTAAAATTAATTATACCACTCACTCCGCATTCCTATTGTGAATGCAGGGTGAGGTTAAGTAATAATTAATACACTGGGGCAATTACAAGATACTTTATTACTCTGCCTGATATCATATCAGTCAGGTTCAATCATTCATTCAGACATACACTGCATATGCTTGTACCTCTCTCTAGTATCTCTGCACTATTTGTTACTTTTTAGAGCTTTCAGGGACTTTCTTGATTCCTAATTGTACATTGTACTACCCAATGAGACCTAACTTATACCAATATATACGAACCACCACGAATTCAAGCATTTATCTGACTCCAGAATCTTCTTTCTTTTAATGCATCCACTTCTGTGGAAGTCTGTTTTGTGTGATTATTATCTAATATGTTATTACTATTACACAAGTGGAGCACTGAGAGAGAAGCTCAGTAGTTGTTCATTATTTTCCACTTGAGAAAACATATCATTCATGTAATTCCAGACAAGATCGATGGCTCTGAGAGTTTAAGCTGAGGCAAAACAATAAAATGTTATTTTTTCGTAAGATAATTTGGAACAGGAAGAGAAACTATTAAATGCCAAGAGTGAATCTATATGCTAACTTGGTAGTGGTGAGTACTCACGCAGCTTGTTTTTCTCTTGTGATATTTCAGATATGAAAGATTTAAGACGGGAAGAAGGAGGAAGTAACAGCGTGTTGAAAAATGCTTTGGAGAAAGACTCATCAGACTCAAATGATCTCACCTGCCCGTTCTGTACATTTACCACAGAGTCTGAAACTCGACTACAAGCCCATGTTCTTACTCAGCATTCGAATTCCGAACTCTCAGGAAGTTCAGGGTCCTCCAGGGAGAGAGAAAGACTCCGGGATGCGTCGAATAAGGACCCTTCTTCTTCGTCTACATCGCGCCATCGTGTCCATCGAAGGTCATCTTCACCTGAGACTTCAAAGGTCGACGGCCAAGCAGAAGGGATGACGTGTCCACTCTGTCAAGACTCATGTTCGGACAGGAGTTCATTGGAATTGCATGTCATGCAGGTCCACAGTGTCAACTCTGAGGGACTCCAAAGGCTTTTATTGCTCGTGAACCAATCTCACTGGCTCAACTCCAGCCGGTCTTCGGGAGGAAACAATGTGAGTTCTAGTTCTGACATGAGGAGTGAGTCAAACGATGATGACAAGGACAAGTCAGAGAGTGAAAGTGCACTCGAGGACACAAGTGACAGTGATGAGTTTAGGTGTCAAACCTGTGCGAAGTGTTTCCGAACACTGGACGATCTCTGCTGTCACCAAAATGAGTTGGGACATTTGGAGATCAAGCAAACTCCAGGAGGACCAGGGTATCTTTGTTGGAAGAAAGGGTGCAACCAGTACTTCCCAACTGCCCCTAGCCTACAAATGCATTTCCGAGAAATCCATGCACGAGGTAAACAAGCTATGGCTGTGTCTGAAAAGCACGTGTATAAGTACAGATGTAATGAGTGCAGTTTGGCTTTCAAAACGCAAGAAAAGTTACAGCTTCATTCACAGTATCACGCAATTCGTGACGCTTCCAAGTGCTGCCTATGTGGCAGGAGTTTCCGGTCTCTGGCCGCTCTTCAAAAACACGTGGAGACGTCTCACACTGAATTGTCCGAGGATGAGCTTCAGCAGTTCAAAATGAGTCTTGCCAGCAATCCCCTTCTACTCGCAGGTCTCACAGGACAAATCTTAGATCCAGTGACTACCGAACTTCTCAAGAAAGAGAGTGCTCGAGATGAAGAAATGATGAGTATAGACGATGACGGCCGAGGGGATGACTCAATGCTTGAGAAAGATGACCTTATGGCTCTTAATGAAAGTGGGGGAGATGGAGACAGTAATGATTCCATTGGAACTAAAGAGCAGCAACTCATAGAAGACTATTTGAACACCCAAGCAATGGCTGAAGACAGTTATAATGACCCAAACAGAAAGTATAAATGCCACAGGTGTAAAGTAGCATTTACAAGGCAAAGCTACCTTACTAGTCACAACAAGACACTCCTTCACCGAAAAGGAGAAAAGCTAAGTTACCCCATGGAAAAGTATTTGGACCCTAATCGACCATACAAGTGTGAAGTGTGCAAAGAATCTTTCACCCAGAAAAATATTCTCCTGGTCCACTACAACAGTGTAAGTCATTTGCACAAGCTTAAGCGAGCAATGCAAGAGCAACAACAGTTGCTTGGACAAATCCCATCTTCGCTTACAGCGAGTTTACCCCCATCCGCCACAAATCTTGTCACTCCGAATTCAAAAGGCACAGGAGCTTCTTCCTCCAACACGACGAGTGCGAGTACTCCTCCCTCCTCTGTCAACGTGAGTTCGAGTCCATCCATTATGTCCGACGATGATGACAAAAAACCATACAAGTGCAACATTTGCAAAGTCGCGTACAGCCAAGGGTCTACATTAGACATTCACATGCGATCAGTTCTGCACCAAACGAGAGCTTCCAAGTTGCAAGAACTGGCCATGACTGGACAAATTGATCTCACTAAACCTCTCATCGAGCAACCTGAACCTCAGAAACTACAAGACCAGCACAAGAAGATCATGCAAGACATGTTAAGTCCCAAAGGTGATGGCAATGCACCTGTCTCTTTCTCCACTCCCATAAGATCTTCCAGTCCTGTCAGTAGCAGTCAAAGCCATGGCTCCAACACAAGTCCTCCGAACACATCCGTGTCTCCCATTGTCTCCGCATCCCCTCATCACCAGTCATCTTCGTCATCCAACTACTCATGCCCTCGATGCAACTTTAATTGCTCTTCTCAGGATCAACTTCTCCAGCATCAACACCTGTACTGTATGTTCCAAACATCCATGTCTCTATTCCCCCCACTTCCATCCCCAAACTCTTCCTCAACTCCTAACACCTCTGCAATCCTGGAGTCTCAGAGTACCCCGAGGAACAGTGGAGACGGACCTGCTGACCCATCTCCCTCACCTTCCCCCTCGCCAATGCCTCTGGAGGAACACATTCCCAGGTTTAACATTCCGAGTAAAAAGTCATCTCACATGTTCAAGCACCTGTTGGAAAGCTATGGATTTGAAGTGGTCATGCAATTCAATGAGTACCATCAGAAACGACTGAAGCATGAGGAACTTGAAGAAGACTCTTTCAGTATGGAGGAGCAGATGAGCAAAGAGTTTCCGGAACTGGCCAAGTCCGCCTGTCCATACTGTAAGAAAGTCTTTTCCAGTGTGTGGATTTTGAAAGCTCATTGTGAGGAAATTCACAAGAATGTTATCTCAATGGAGATCCTTGAAAATTTTGCTGAAGCTTTCAGAGGCGAGTATCTTAAAAAGGTGGAATCCGCCGCGGCTGCAGCAGCAGAGGCTTCGGATAAAGAGCTGATGGAACTAGAGTCCTCAGGAGCCAACAAGGAATCTGCTGGAGGAGCTTCTTCGTCTTCCAAGACAAATGTCGCTTCAGAACAAGGAGGAACTGTCCAGGTTAACCCCACAGCACCCAGTACTCCCACAGCTTCCACAACTCCAGCCTCATCCAGTGCGGAATCTGTAAGTGGAAACAATTCTTCATCAACAGCAGTGGCAGCGGTGGCAGCCGCAGCAGCAGCAGCTGCACAGGCTGGACACTCAAACAACATTCCAATGTCAATTGCACAGCATATGAATGATGTTCAAGCAGCACTTAATGCAATGGCAGCATCTCAATTGCAACATTTCAATCCAATGTTAAATCCAATGATGATGGCAGCAGGGTTAGGAATGGGTCTCCCATTAGGACTCAACATGAATGCTCTAGCAGCTATGAATCTGCAACCTCCATTGATGATGATGCCTCCACAGTTCGAACACATGAACATGAATCAACTGAACCAGTCCTCTGGACAGAATTCCATGTTCCCCCAGAGAATGGAAAACTCGGCTAATGCAGCAATGGCTAAACAGCAACAACAAATGATGCAACAACAGCAGCAACAAGCCGCTGCAGCAGCTGCAGCAGCCACAGCATCAAACCAAAAACGAGCGAGGACAAGAATAACCGATGAGCAGTTGAAGATTCTCAGAGCTCATTTTGACATCAATAATTCACCTTCTGAGGAACAAATCCAACAAATGGCTGCACAAAGTGGACTTCCTCCGAAAGTCATAAAGCACTGGTTCCGTAACACACTCTTTAAGGAGAGACAGAGAAACAAGGATTCCCCATACAACTTCAGCAACCCTCCAAGTACCACACTGAACCTGGAGGAATATGAGAAAACAGGTGAAGCAAAGGTCATGCCACTTCCCCTAGAGGAACAAAAACAATACACTGATGCCCCTCCACCAACTCCGAGTAAAAAAGAATCTCACAAAAAGTCGTCTCAACAAGGACACTCATCTGCCCATTCATCTCTCTCCATGCCACAACATGAGCCGATAGACATGAACAAATACATGAATTCTCATGACAGTCAATCTGAGTTATCTGAGACAGAGTCAAGACACGAGGATGAGAAGCCCATTAGACTTTCTCATTCTAGTAAGGGTGGAAGTCATCATCACCACCATCATCACGGGAGTAGTTCCTCTAGCTCACCTTTCGGGAGCTTATCTGCTGCTGTGGCTAATGCAATGTCGCAACAACAGCAGAGACAAGAGCAATTGAAAAACTCCTTAGGGTCTGGAGTTCCTGATCAAAATATGAGTTCCTCGCCTGGCAGCCTTACGTCTCTCATTACCTCACAAATGAACTCTCAGCAAGAGGATTCTAATTCCTCCAGACACTCTCAGAATATGCTACCTCCTCCTAAGATGAGTAGTTTTGCCACACCAAGTCAAGTTCCTAATAATTCAAGTAGCACGAGTCTCCTGTCTCTTGCTTCCCCAGTGAGTATCAACAGTCCTGGAAGTGGTCGGTCTGACACTCCCCTCACCACTCCACCCCTTCCTAACTGTGCCAACAACGCTTCCTCCTCATCCTCCTCGGGCAAGCGAGCCAACCGAACCAGATTCACTGACTACCAAATCAAAGTCCTCCAGGAGTTCTTTGAGAACAACGCATACCCAAAGGATGATGACTTGGAGTATTTGTCAAAGCTACTCAGTCTCAGTCCCAGAGTGATTGTCGTGTGGTTCCAAAACGCTCGACAGAAGGCAAGAAAAGTGTATGAGAATCAACCTCCTGTGGATTCATCTGGGGATGAAAGTGCTGGGAGGTTTCAGAGAACCCCAGGTCTCAACTACCAATGTAAGAAATGTCTCCTAGTATTCCAACGCTATTATGAGCTCATACGTCACCAAAAAACCCACTGCTTTAAAGAAGAAGATGCCAAAAGATCTGCACAAGCTCAGGCAGCTGCTGCACAAGTTGCTGCAGCCATGTCATCTGAGGATTCAAACTCCAGCATAGTGACCGATAATAACAGCATGGCATCCAGTTGTGGGCCATCTCCAGCTGCACCCAATACTGGTGGTGTGCAACAATCCATTTCTAGAGATGGAAGTATCGCTGCTGCAAGTGCATCGCAGAACAGTAACAACTCTTCATCCATCTTCAATACAGAGCTAAAGAAACTGGAGAGTCAGAGCGACTCATTCCAGTGTGACAAATGTAACTTGGTATTCCCCAGATTTGACTTGTGGAGAGAACACCAACTTGTTCACATAATGAACCCCAACTTGTTTCCGTCGTTCTCTCCTGATTCTCCCTTTGGAATTCTGCAGCAACATGCCCATACTCAACAACAGCAACAGTTGCAACAACAACAGCAGCAGTCGGGACAGAGAGACGATTCCGGACAGTCTTCTGTCCAGGCACAGAGAGACAGACAAAGGGAAAGTGATCTGAGAGATCAATTTAATGAGTCGCTGAGTGCGACAAGTAGTGTAGCTGGAGATGCCACTACTAAGCGTAAATGGTCTGCAGATGAACAGACAGATGATGGCAACGATGATCAACCGAGAGACAAGAGACTCCGGACGACAATCCTCCCAGAGCAGTTGGACTACTTGTACCAGAAATACCAAATAGAAAGCAACCCCAGCCGGAAGATGCTGGAGACAATTGCTCGTGAAGTGGGACTGAAGAAAAGGGTTGTACAAGTCTGGTTCCAGAATACCCGAGCTCGTGAGAGAAAGGGTCAGTTCCGGGCACACGCACAAGTGATTAATAAGCGGTGTCCGTTCTGCCCTGCCCTGTTTAAAGTGAAGTCAGCCCTAGAAACACATCTGACAGCAAAGCATGCTGACCAATATACCAAAGGAGATATCAACATCGATGCTCTTCCTGATGAGGAGATCGATAACGCCTCGTCGCCTCTGGGTGATAATACGAAAGTTCCTATTAGTTTCGGTGCAAATTCGACTAATTCACTTGGTGCTGCTCCTACTTCTCCTCCCTCAAACATTATGGCCCCATTTTTGCATTCTCTTTCCACCCATGCTGAACTCGAAAGTTCACTCAAAAAGTTGTACGAAGAAAGTATCAAACGCTACTCTCAGGAGTTCCAGGCAGCCAACACTCAGAATGGTCGATCAGGTACCCAAACTCCAACTGACCTTCAGAGGTTTGTCAAGAGTGAAGTCACATCCCCAGGACCCACTGGAGGAGGGGGACCCAACCCCACTGGAGACACTCCTCTCGACCTCTCCAAGCCTGTGGACCTCACCCGAGCGTTTAAAAGTGAGATGATGGACACAAGTTTCTTGGACTCTCAAGATTACTTATCAGGTCAGTCTCACACTCTGTTGTTCTCATGTAACTTTCTCTCCCATATCACCCATTCACTCACCTGTGCACTGCACTACACTTTCATAGACTTGGGTCCTTCAGTAGTCCATTAAAACTGGAATGTAGCTTCAACTAGAGTTTCTTTTCATACATGAAATGCTTCGCTTTAGCTCTTTATTATTCGTAATTATTCGAATGCAACATAGATTTCCAGTAGTGCTGTGCACAGGTTACTCAGCCTAATAAATAGGGTGAGGAAAGAACTCATTTCCAAACTGATGCTAACTGACAGATGGGGATGACTTAGACACAGTTCATGATAGCAACCCCAATTCACCTGCTTCTAGCACTGCTAGCCAAAAAAGACCGTCGGCAGGACTAGGACCAGGAACCAACTCTGGAAATAAGCGTTTTAGAACGCAGCTGGCAGCCTTCCAGGTCAGCTGATGTCACAGTCATTTCTCTTGTTGAAGAAAAACAAGATTTTGAGTTTTTTGTATGACTTTTATGATTTTTTATTCCACTTGGTCATTCACTTTTCAATTTTTGATATTGCACTTGTTAGAATGGTTTTGTTTTAGTTTAGAATTTTGCAATGTCCTCATTTCATTTAATTATTATTAAGTCTCGTCTGTGATTGTGACTGACTGCTGGCTTGGAGTTTATTTGGTATGCGTGTAGGAACATTAAGAGCTCATAGAATATTATTTTTAGTGATCCACTAGACTCGCTTATATTTTTATTGCATCCTGTACCTTTCTCTCCTTCCTTAATATATAGTTCATCTTATACAATGTATAGTGGTGGTTGTAAATTGTGGGGAAATTGAGACTAAATTTGTGTGATTTATGTTTAACTCCAACAGGTGAAAGTGATGAAGAGTCTCTTTGCTGACTACAAAACTCCAACAATGGCAGAGTGTGAGATGCTAGGACATGAAATTGGCTTAGCTAAACGAGTAATTCAAGTTTGGTTTCAAAACGCCCGTGCAAAAGATAAGAAGAACAAACTGTCAGTGCAGAAAGGAGGAGAGGAGCCCGATTCGCCTAAGCTACCAGAAGAATGTAAATTTTGTGGACTCAAGTACTCACACAAGTACTCAATTCAAGATCATATTTTCACTAAAAAGCATATTGACATGATCAAAGTGAGTCTTGACAGTGGAAAGTCTTTTCCTTCGCCACCAACAGACCGGATTTTGCTACTACCACCAATAATATCATCCTGCTCTACTGATCCAAAAGTGTCCACTGGTAAAGTATCAGTTTCACCATCTCAGAGCTCCAGTACTTTAGTAGCTGAAGAATCCATGTCAAGCAGACTTATAAACATTCTTCCATCCACTTCTATGAATGGTGAGGAAGCCACTTTGTTGCAACAACTTCAGTTCTTGCAACAAATGGCAAGTAAAAGTGTACCGGGCTCCTCTTTCCCATCATCTTCTGCACAACAACCACCACCACAACTTCTACAACCTCTAATACAGGGCAAAGTATCCTTTAGTGCCAACATCAATGTTCCTACTACTACAGAAGGCATTGGCGGAAGTTGCACCACCACAACCACAAGTTCGGGTTTATCCTCTGAAGAGATCAACCTACTACAACTTTATGGACTGGGCACAAGTACTTCATCTCTTGTGAGTCCAGCACCATCCACCACCACCTCATATCTTGGTAAGTGAACTTTCACTCACCACCAAAAGCCAAGTTGCCTAGAAGTGTATGTTGTCCACATTATGCAGTTGTTGCACTTTGTAGTAAATCGCCCGTATGTATTTTTTACTTGCTTTCCCTGTGTCTTGTACCATCCCTGTGCGTATGTAAACCCTTTGCCATAGTATTCAATGCATACATCATCATCTCACATTATCCAAACACTACAACTATATTTAGTATATCAAATGAACTGTCCGAAATCAGTATTCTGAAGCCTTTAAAGGCGACTCCTGATGAATGCCACTTATTACACTATAATGTTTGAATCACGAGGGAGTATAAAAAGTTTGCTTGCTCCACCAATGTGAATTGTCCTCGTTTAAAATGCAAATCATTTTCCTTGAATAATCAGATTCTTTTCATACTAATTAAGATAATTAAATCAGTATAAATAGTCGTATGAATAAAAATAAATCAATTATTTCTTGATGAGAGATATTAAGACAGAGTTAGGTTGTGTGTACCAAGTTTCGGATAGGAATGCAGTATAACAGTATATTTATTATTCTCATTAATTTTTAATTAATTATGTAGTGAAACGTGACGCTATAGGTTATTAAATATTATTATCCTTTACTTGTGCATGTAATAAAAATCGTACAGTTTTAATTTACTTGTATTTAGTAGATGGATTACCGTAATTGTTATATAATTAATTTGTAATCATTATACTCGCTATAAGTATTTACAAACAAATCAGAAGTGGTTCAAGTTTCCTAGTGCAGTGCAACGCACACAAATACACGATTTTTGTTTTCATTTGTTGTATTTATATTTATTATTTATTACGCGAAATGAAATTATCGTTATAATTGTGTTGTGATTCTTACTCCATCTTATTATTACTTAATGTTTAAAGTTAAGTTGTTTGAACTTTATACATCTGCTTTTTATTATTTTGAAGCGAAATACATATCCAGTTGTATGGAATATATTTAAATCATTTGTGAGATTGAGTCATTCCGTTTTATTTATTTTTATCTGCATCTTTTTCATATTCGTACATTGACACATGAGTTTAATCCTTCGTGCATACAAACACTGCATATATACCAATACAAACGCATGTATCCTTGAGATACGAATACCTAGAAAAATAAAGTCGTCAACCTCCTCTACGGATAAAGAAGCTTGTGAATTCATGAAATGCTACCTTCTGAGTTTCTTGGAAAAGTTGAAATACAAATCAGAAAGAAATCTTCCATAATTTTATTCAAGGAAAGTAGTCAAAGTCAGTGGAATCAGAATTTAGAGTAAAATTTCATGGTAAAGGCATTCAATGCAATCCTTGATTGTTCCTTACCCTCTCGATTTCACGATAGAACTTCCGTTGTTAGTTCACAAAAGGAAATATTATTCGTAAGAATGTGAACTCCTTTGATTTAACTCTTTGAGAAATAACCTTCTGTGGGATCATCATACCGTACAGAAACATCTGTTACGAATAGTTCAAGATGAGTTGGGTCGGATTGGTTGGTGATAGAACTCTTTGATTTTCCCAATCAAATGCAAACTACCTACAAGGCTATATAGTAACTCGAGCACATCGTCCCATATTCATCTCCATATGATTCCAATATGTATATACGTCTATACATTTCATCTTGAGGAGCTTACTTCCTCTCCTCGTGTTACCTCCTCAAACCAGTTCAAATAATATCCACGTACGAGACCGAAGTATTTTATAAATCAATACGTTTTCTCGATCGAAATGAAGGATGACATAAGGCTGGATGGGTGATTTGGACTCCTTTTTCATAGGAAGGGGCGAATGCCTCCACCACAGAGATTCCCATTATGTAAACCCAGAGACTAATTTTGTACATGCAATACCATACTGTACATACCAGTAGTCAGTTATTAGTACCTGAAGAACCAGGTTTGCTATTTGTGTAAATGCATATACACCACAAGCACAGGCATCCATCCCGAGATCAACTTCTTTTCTTGTGAATGTCGTATTATGCTCCGAGTCTACTAGGTTGGTTGGATAGAGATGTTCTTGCTCTGGAGAAACACAAATGAAGGAAGAAAAAAAGCGATGAAGCAGTTGAATGAACGTGTTCATCCAGCCCACAAATAATAACGCATCGAAGTTAACATATTGGATGGGATTGATATTGTAGCTCTGAAGACTTGTTCAGCATAATTTGCCCTTAATGTTATGCATCCACTTAGGTTTTAGGCTTGAATTATTGTACCATATCCACACACACATCACATTCTTTCGTTCACGTTCCCGTCATCATTTCTTTCATTGCTCAATCCTATCCATCCGTCCTCTGATAAGCAAAAGATGAAGACGCGAGGGTATTAGCAATTGTAATTTCTTTCCTCATCACATCCCTCTCTGCTTCTGATTGTGGATTGCGTATATTCCATACTGTTAGTTGGTTCCATTCAATCGGAAATCCCTCTTTTGCTCAGCTTGACTCAATATTGTTTTTCTCGCACCATTCACCAATCTTTCGTTCGATTTCATCCGTAAATCTCAGCAGCATCTCCTCATGTATGCCCCAGCTTCTAATGTCCCAACTACTTGCGGTGCGAAGAATAGATCGATCAAAAGTCTTTTCAGACTTTGAACTCTTTATTGATTCCTCAGCAGCGCATCATCTATTTCAACCAGCCTCCTAGAGCATTCTTTCTGTTAAAATGATTAACAAAAGAATACTAAATGCCGAAGATCTATTAAAGGGCCATAATGCAACATGTCCTATCTAGGGTAGATTAACATTTGATAAAAATCCTTAAGTGTCTTATTTCCACCCGGTGTGTGCTTTTATACTAAAGGTATCTTTCTGTCACACCTGGACTTTTTCCTATTCAGCCACCCTATTGATTTAGTATTGAACTCTGAACTTGAAAGAATAGAATAATGTAACTTCTTATGATAATGCGTCTTGGTATTATTTTTACTTTGATCCAATGGATTGGAAAGGACAAATGACAATTAGATCAGAACATAGAGAACCTTGTGTATTCCCACCTGCCTGGGTTTATTTCTGCCTATTGATCTCAAAGGCTGGTACGAAGGAAGGTACATTTTCCTTTCAAAGGAATTTCCCTTACGCGTTCCTCTTCGAGCAATTTTAAATCATAATTGGAATAAAAACTATAGGAATGAACCGTGACCCAGTGGGATATATTTTTCCTTTTTCTGATCATCGTGTTTTGAATGCATGGATAATCAACCCCTGAGCGGAACAGTTAGGGATTAATATTTCAGCAATAATGAGTAGATACAGAAATGCCGATGTGATAATGACGATATCGCAGCAAACCTTCCTTTCTTGTCAATCACTTTTCATCATGAAATAATCTAAGGCCATGAGAAAAAAGAGGTGTATTTTTCTAAACACTGATGGTTTGAATTCTCTGTTAATTTCTTTTTAATAAGGCCTACAGCAACACACAAAACTTGTGGTTCGTGTTTTACAAAATTGTTTGAATTGAGGATATTTCTCATCACACTTTCAGCCATTACTGCTTGTTTGTTGCACAATTACATTATTCGAGAATCAGAGTTACGTTGGTAAATATTCAGAACATTTTGGCATTGTAATTGTTCTGACTCTATCGTTGATTCCAGTCTGTTGCCCACACCGAAGGTCACCAATTCACATACAATTATTTTCTGCTTAAAGAACGCACAAGGATCTCGCCCTGTCAGCTGTAAAAATTTAGAAACAATGAGCACAATAAACATATTTGAGTAATAAATTACAAGAAGCATAAAGAAGATTTGTGTAGCTGGAATGGCAGAACCACCTTAGTCTTTGAAGCCACCATGTGGGTTTGTGGAAGTACAGCAGCTTCGAATGATATGAATATTGATTTTTAATGACCAGCAAGACACCAATTAGAAGGCTATATCATCCATTAGATTTTGAAGAGACTCGTTTGTTACTTTCGTACATTAGGAGAAGTGGTTGAGCAAAGTAACATTTATTCAATTCTAGACAAAGATGCACACAAGTTCGGATATTGCCTACATGAGCTACACAACGATTACTTTTCTCGAGCAGCCGGATAGTCATTGTGGAATGATGAACATTCATATATACCTTGTAAATAGAGAAGAAGAGGTTTGTCTGGATCTTCTTGAGGGCAGGAGTCGAACGCCTTGAGCAAATTATGCAAATGACGAGTGGAAAACAAGTTTTGAGTGTTAAATTCTTGAATATTAATCGTCTCCGATTTAAATCTTGCCTAAATGAGTATGAAGTATTTATTGCTCGTCGATTTCGGGAGGTTGGGGCTTGTGTGAGGGGAAGAAGAAATTCTAAAGAGCGATGTGTGTGTACAATGTACATGCAGCCACAAAGATATGTGTTTATTCACTTATCAGAAAAGTGTAAGTTTTGGAGAAAACCTGACTTCTCCTGAGTTCAAACTAAATTCTTCATTTTCCATGCTCAACTACCAAAGTGTGGAAGATTTTCGGTCGTGCTGGGATTTATGCTTCTACAGATGCTGGCATTGGGTTGCTCTTGTACCTTCCCTTGATTAAAACCTCTTTTAACTTGTTTATCATTCCTGATTAAGTCCTTTTAATGCGCCCAACTATGTTCACATTAAAAAGGGTGTGCCATCACACTTTGATTTTCATCACGCAACTTGACTTGCTCGCTTTCCTACACCCAAATCACAAATCACAAATAGCCTTATATCATGCATGCAGACGAAGCAAAATATTTGTTGGGTATCTCCTTTCAATTATTTCATTAGTTCAATCAACTAATGGGTAGATTTGGTCTGATTTCAGATATTTTTAGAACACATCTCGTGCACAAAATCGTAAATCCCAGCTAAGTCATACCCTTTGGCATTGCATAATGTTAAATTCACTAGATGGTTGGATAGTGAATGGCATGTGCTAGGATTAATACGCATTAGGTTCAAAGAGTAACGGAAATATACATGAAGTGTATATGACTAACTAAGCATTGACTTTAGATGGAATGTACTTGATATGAATCTCATGAATTGTAAAGTATCAAACATTTCCTAATAATGCTAAATCTGATTTAAGTCACCCAACCTTCAAAAAGATAAGATCGTTTAAATAAAATATTCAAATCAGAGTGAACTTGAACTTTGGATGGTTCATATTCTATTCCTTTAATCTTCATACGTAACACTCGTGTTACCTTTTCAAAATGATTAATTCCTTGTCTTTTATATTTGAACACATCGTAAATTATGATAGGCATTCTCTGATTGGTAATAAGTTGCATGGCCTATTTAAATAAAATATTTTGCAGGTCGCGTTTTGTTTTTAACCACTTGAATCCCTGCTCATTCGCCACCTTGAGTGAACCAAATACTTTGAATCTACGATAATTTGTGATAATTTTAATGGGAGGAAAGTGAAAATAATTTTACCTCGCATGCGAGCTCATTAAAATTCAAAATATAGCGTGTACAATAATTTGAAGTGGGTTTAATTTTGTTTTCACATATTTAATTCTCAATAACAGTTTTACCTTGAGCACAAATTATTAAAATTGTTATTGCCCTACAACAAGGAAATTAACCAGCAAAACATCCGAATTAATTTTGTTTTAATGGAATCCTTTTGAAATAAATGTATTATAACGTGTTTAAAATGTAGATATAATTCTGTATAAGTCACAGTTGGATAAACCTGAGAGGCACTTACGAAATAAAAGATACCAGAGAGCATTAGCAGTACTTACTTTCCTGCTGAAGATTAATTACAACGAATTCCTCCGCTCTGTAAGATCACTTAAACGTGGTCTTACGAGTTAAAAGCCAGGCTTCTCTTCTCCTTTGATTAATTTACCAAGTGGAGGAAGGGTGATAATGACGAGGAAAGAAGTTCATGGATATGCATTTTTAAACACTATTTGCATCTTCAAAGACCATCCTGGTAGCAAAGCCACAGTCAGACTAAATATTGCAGGGAGTATCAATCATGATTTACTAGAGAAATAAGGCTTCTCACCAAGTAAAAGAATAAAAACACGGAGAGGGTAAAAGTTTGGTTTATGGATTAGAGAAAAGCTCTTAATGAAATATAATATGCAAGAATGACTCTCACAGGGCACAAACTCGTGATAACTGTATTAGGATGAAGAAAAAGTGACATTGGTTTGTAATTAAGACCGCCTTATTCTATTATCTTCATCACTATCAGCCAACACTTTTTATTCCGTTCATTTAGTGTACACTGAAGCCTTCCTCGTGTGTCTCTCTCTATTTTTCATTCCTTATGAAGTTCCTCTTCCTTCCATTAAACTTCCACCACCACCACCACTACGAACAGAGCCATGGAACTCTATCCTAAAAGGATTAAGACGAGAGATTCAAGAAGGAAAAAAGTTTACAGCTTCTTTCATGAAATTTTAATTCATTCACGCTCGCTTCATACGCTCAACCATACGGCTAATTTTGTCTTCTCTGAGGCTCTCTGATTTTTTTCATGAAACAATCTTCCCCATAAAACTTAGAAGCTTAGACTTCGCTTCTTCATTTTGGTACAATAAACTCACGCAACAAGATTGGAGATGAACTTAAAAGGGTTCTCATTTGGCCACAAAAATGTTTTAATCTTGTTAAAAAACTTGTTAATGAATATTGTGTGTCCCCGAAATGAAATGAGATTTCTTCCGAAACTTAAACAAAGTTTTAATTTTTTCATCAGACCAGTCTTTTTCATTCTGCTAAGTAAAATTAGTACAGTAAGTAGATTGGAAACTTCGTCACCAGCGGGTACAAAGAAACTAACCAAAAGCGTAGGAAGAATATAACAAAATGAAAAAAAGTTTTGAACTGCTCTGCATACGGACAAAGTACATTTAAGACAAGATGAAGGAAGAGGCAGGGTAACTAATTAATGAAAAATCTACATTTCTTATGATTAAGTTGAGTCAGGGCTTGATGAGGATGAGGGAAGTTAAGTGGAAGAAGAAGTAGCTGTTTACAGTGCTAACTAACGAAGAAGGGAGCCGCATCTGAGTTTTTGAGTTTGGAGTGACTACTGCTGTGAATTCTAATTCTTCATCTTCATTTTGTGAAGAGTCTCATCTTCTTCATTTCATTGTGAGGAAGGCACTGTAAAGCAGTTGGAAGGAGAGTCGGAGACAGGGATTATTTCACTTCTTGTATACATTATCGCGTGAAGAGTGTTACTCAAGGATAATTAATAACTTGAAAAAGTTCAGGAGGCGTAGTCATGCTACTTAAGAAGAATAATTAAAGGTCAAAATCCTTTCGGAAGTTTGTAAGACAAGGGGTTAAATACCATCTTCTTGGTGTCAGTCTATGAGCTCAATTGAACACTGAAGAAGCATTTGAATAGACTGAATTACACGAGTACTCCTTAAGCGTCTCTTCTTTCGTCGATATCACAGAGAGAGAGAGCTGAGAGATGTGCAGGCAGGACTTTTTATGCAATGACTTCGCTTGGTCTTCAATTCAAGAAAATTGTGCAGGGGTTGTTTAAAGGGAATTAGACATGAGCAACTTCTCTAATCAACACGAACCAACAGCTACGACCATTACGTACGAATGAGTATGTCTAATTAATCAAAACTTTTTTCTCTCGCCTCTCCTACTCATCGAGTTGATTTTTTTGCACGTACTTAATCTGTTCATGCTATGCTTATTAACTCTAACTATATCTGCATTTTTAATCCAATCTCTTCTCCCTACTCCCTGCTTTATGTAATCTTACATGGCTTCTTAAATATTTCTTCATGCTGTTTCATGATTAAGACGAAGATCTGTTTGGATGAAACTTTGGCAAGTGAAATTCCATTCAGATTGAGATAGTCGTCGTACTATAATCAGCTAATGTATTAAAAGCATACGTGCATTCCTCATAAAGTTGCAAACATTTTCTTTTCTTTCTTTATAAGATGCCTGAAATTCTATGCGCATCCTTTCATCGTAATAATTGATAAATGGAACTTGAGACCAACAGAATAATATTACCTGCAGATGTAAAAATAGTTACTTATTTAATCCATCTTCATTAAGTCGCCATATGCGTGTGTGTGTCTTTGAGGAAAAGTAATTTGGGTAAAAAGTAACGGTTCCGCAATAAAAGAATGTAATTTTATAGCTGAGGATGTTCAGTAATATAATATCGATTAAGGATGAGTTCTTTATAGGTAATGTTGATTACGTCCACCTCCATTTCAATGCACAGTTTGTTGAGTTAGAATAGGCGAGGAGAGCAATATGTCTCATCTTTCGCAAGGTGAGTAAGGTGGAGAGGCATGAAGAAGATGATGATGAGACGATTGAGCATAAGGAAAGCAAAGGAGACGATCTAATCTGTAGCTTTTATAGTTTTAATAATCCCTCTTAACGAAATGAGATGTTACTCTTGTGATTAGGGTTTAATGTAATGTTGCATATCATATTACGGGAGATGATCTGGATTACATGTAAAACTCCCTTCGTCTTCTTCATCTTCTCTACTTAGCCATTATGTTTTATTAGAATTTTCTAAGACATTGGCAGGTTCAAGATGAGTGTAGTACGTAAAGTAATAAGAAACAGGCCAACGCCCTTATTGATTGAATAGCAGTAGAAGTAGAAGAATCAGGTTGAGCCATCATTTATTCCTTAGAATATCAGTTAAAAGAATTTCATTGTATTAATGCGCAGTTAGTTAACATTTTGTTGCATTTAGAAATTTTTTTATTTCAAAAGTCAAGTCAGGATTTCGTTGCTTCGGCTAATTGAACAATGGTGATTATAAGATGAAGTAGAGCACCTTATTTTCTACGAATGTTTGCGTTGCTTTATCTTGTATCCAATGTAGGACGCATAGCGTAGTTTGGTTGCAAATGTATTTGTTTCTGTTAAAATACTGAATGACAGCACACCAACCTTTGTGCAGATTAAGTTATCATAATTATTGGATTTAGGTAAAAAGCAAGGCGATTTATATTTGACAGCACAAACTTTTCTATTCAAAATTACTACGTTGAACTATCATTATGAAAGTGTATTGTTTAAAATTATTCATTTACTGCTTTAAATGCTGCACTGATTGAACTGTTGAACTGAATTTAGTTCAAAAAATACTAGCCCAAATGGTAATAATGTAAAAAAGTTCAATCCTCTAAGTAGGTATTAAGAGACCCAGCTCTGTATTTCTCATGGTAGGGCATCAACTTCTTCGAGGAATGAAGTAAATTGAAGGGTGGTTTGTATTCAATAATAATGTCAGTCATCTCTCGGAGTCTCACGTCAACTTGGGTTAGCTGTCATGTCCCACGTCATTTAAATTAATGCTGCCACTTCACTCGCTGCATGCTCGCTCTGTGTGTCGACAACAATTCTGACACTTTTGTAACAATCAACTTTTCATAAAAATTAATAAAAGTAGCTACACATTATTATACTTCTTTCTTTACAAACACCCATCTACGAATCCACCTACCCAAATAGGTGAATTATTTTTCATTTTGCAATAATGCTGTAAGCTACGTGTAATCATGGGATGAGTTTTACTACTCAGGAGGCCAAACATATGTTTTAGATAATTTGTGAAGGACACGAAGTAACGGACGTGAAATATATTCTAATTGAATTGTATGCAAATCATTCACCGAGTTGTTATTTGAGACGAGAACACAAAACAACATGAGCAGCAGGTGCTTGACTAGAAATGTAATCAAATACCGTGAAATGTTAATTTGTATTAAGTTCGTTCTATTTTATTAACCACACAATGGCTTATGTTGTTTGGATGGGATCCCTAATTAAGTCTAATCATTTGCTGGAACATGAATTTAAAAAAGAAATTCATGTCTGGTTTTCTTATTTCACCAGCAGCTACAAACATAAACCTGTAAGCGCAATATGTTAGAATACATAATGACAGACATACACGAGTTGATGACATAACAATTAAACAATTGCCTTGTACTGTTGAAAAGTTGTTGAAAAGTGTGTTAAGTCAGATCCAATTAAAATCTGCATCCCAAATCAGGAACAATTTGCTTGAGGTGAGTTGGATGGAATAATGGAGTGGATGAGGATTAAAGTAAGTATTGTACAGAATCATTGGGAAACGCGATCCCCAATCTATTTTTTAAGAAGAAAAAAGGGGCTTTGTGCATTTGTACTCCGGGGGTAATAATAAGACAGGGGTAGGGACGAAAGAAAGGATGAAATGAAGAGAGGGTTGTCATGGTGAAAATGAAGTTAAAAAAGAAAGAATAGAAAGTGGGCTAGCAAAGGCGATGTGATTACATCCGAGAGAGTTCTACCACCACCGACCAATGATATGTGCATAGGGATGAAGAAAGGGCTATTTCCTGATAGACTCGCGTTCACATTTTATAGTGTTACTGTCAATGACATGAATTCTGAAAACCCTTAGATTACCCGTGTTCGCTTTTTTGTAATTTTTTCCACGTTTCTTTCTCGCTCTCTGTTTTCGTATGCTTCGTGCTTTCTCATCATCATCTACACGGGAGAAAGAGACACACACATATACACACCAGCCAACCACATACATATATATTTATATGTGGACATGGTTCTTTCCTTAAAGTCTTCCTGTGCTCATTCAGCTTCTCTCTCTCTCTCTTCAATAGTCTTGCTGGACTCTCTAGTGTATGCCATGCATTATGTGCGCCATATAGTCTGAGAAATAAGTAGCCTTCTTTCTTCCCTTCATACGGGTATACTTTCTCCAGAATTCTATATCCTTCTTAATAAGAAGACCGACACTTCGTTTCGTTTTTTAGTTTTGCTTTCCTAAGAAAGCAACCAGCCCTCAACTACTCTCGGCAATAAATGATGTGAAAGCGTACCCAGGGTATTTTAAAGGGGACCAGCGAATACAAAATATATATTATTACTTTTTCCTTTTATCCACACTTTTCTATTTTCTGTCTATTTCGTTCGAATTGGTGTTTCTAATCAGCCACTGCCACTACCACAAGTCGTATGAACTTATGAAGGTGCGGGTTGGTTCATCTTGGATGGAAAGTCTGTCGAGTCAGCCGGGGAAACCTTGTCAGTCTACATAGTCAGCCATACATTTTTTTATAAAGATACTCGGGAGTGCAGCAGTGGCAAGGAAGGGTAATTTCTATTACGAAGCCAAATTTTCTTGATTTGAATTCATATCATAAAGCCAGTATTGTGCTCTTATTTACGGCTCTCTCGAGTCCAACTTGCTCAAAATGGAGTCCAGGAAAGAGAGAGATCCACTAGGAAATGAATTCGCTGAGACACACACACACACTTATTCTCTCGGAGATAGGGAGACTTTACTTGTATTAAGGAGAACAAGAGAAATTTCCAATCATAATTTTTTTGACCTTCCCTTTTCTTTTGATTTTTCGTTTCACTCACTAATGCAATTTCTAGCCCTTTTCTAAAAAAATATCATGTTTCACTATTCTCTCCAAGCACCAGTGGTACCTCCTCTCTACCACCACCACTTCGAACTTCATACATTCATACTCATATGATTACTTCTTACCCCTCTCGTTTTCACAAGTTACACATGATTGGGAGATGTACTTACTTCGATATCAAACTGCTCGAAATGGCCAATGTGCATGATTCGATTATTCATTCTACTCCTTCCTCCACTTTTATTACTTCGTTCATCATATTTCTACCCAATGCACGAAAACTTATTGGATATACATTGAATAGTCTTCTTATCCATTTCATTGAACTTAAGTTGACTAAGACATACTGTTCGTCTGTATAATCTAAACAATAATTTATTCGTAGAGCCATCAAGCAGGAAGAACATCAAATTGTAAAACAAATAATTAAACAATGGTCTTAGCCCGAAAACACATACTCGAATGTGAGTTCATGCATCCACCTCATGCAAGAATAATGGAGGAGGAGCACAAATTGTCAATTATAGAAGCAATAAATCCACGATGAAGAAAGTGGATGTGGTAAAATTGGAAAGGCAAGGTACAAGATGAGGTTATGTTATGGCAGAGAGGTTATAGAAATGGAAGGAAATTAGTCACTTCTTTTTCATTATCACTCATAAATAGGGGATGATGAGGGCGAGATAGAAAAATTCTGGAGGATAGTGCAGCAGCAGTAGCCATTAGCCGCAAGTGGAAGGAGAAAAGACCTATTTGCCAATTATTGGCATGTGTTGTACACCAAAGTGTGGGAGAGAGTCTCAAGAGCCATCATGAAGTCAGTAATTTTCATGAAATTGCTTTTTCCCTTCTCAACTATAATATAAGTCATGAAGGAGGTTAAGTCCGATAGGCATTCAGAGTTTAGTTAGTGCCAATAATAAAGAGTGTGGGGGCCTGACGAAGTTTTGTACTTCATGTTCTTAAGATTGGAATAAGCAACCAAACTGTCTTCTTTCACTGAAGGAAGGAGAAATACTGGAGTGTAAGCATGACTAGTGAGTTATGTTGATTTGATATGCTTTTTCCGCAGTCCAGAATCGGACTTTATGCTTGTTTAGCACCGAAGTAGTAGATCACGAGAGAATGAAGGAACGAATGGGTCGGTCGACACGTATTGGAGGATGTGAAGTGTTGGAGTCCGACGGTCTAAAAAATTAATGCCCATAACTCACTCAGATGAGTTTAACTGAACTGTTCTTGGAACCTTTTTTCGGGGATACTATCTGTCTCTCGTTGACTTTCTTCCTAGCTGTACGAGGAATCTATGCACGTGTGTGTTGACTATATACTGCATGATATAACCTTAAGAAAGAAAGGAAGGGAGATGAGGAGGCCTCTTGTTAGAAAGTCGCATACATCCAACCAGCTATGGTGCATGGTAGTCCAAGTTCGTGCAGAGAAGGTATAGTCCAGTATGGAAATCCTTTTCTTCCTGCAACATTGCCATAATCGCTTTTACACACTTACATAAAATCTAGGATAAAATATGCACGGCAGAATAAGATCCAAAATTATTGAAGTTGGTTGTAAGTTGTAATAGACTATGTGCTAAAGTAATAATAGGAATTTGAGGGAAAGTGTGCACGTATGGGGATAGCATATAGAGATTGAAATGGAATTGGTCAGTCGTGTGCTTAGAAAGTCAGAGCTTAGTACATCGGAATGAATTGGGTAGGAGAGGTTGGACTTGAGAGAGTTAAAATTGGAATGGTCGAAAGGAGAAGGATGAGGAAAAGGAAAAAATGAGTTCTCTAGAATTTGACTTCCCATTTTCCCCTTTAATCTTTTTAGACATTTTCCAATAACTTTACGAATTATGTAGGATAACCACCGAGTCGACCGCGTGTCCAATTTTAGGAATGGGAGACAGGAAGGACAAGAGTCAAGGAAGACTAACGATGAAGCAGGCAAGTTTAGTGGAAAGGAAGAACTAAAAGAAGCAACGCGGTGCTATGCTGGCTGGCCGGGATTGTTCTGGGGAGTATTACGAGTCGATTTGCAGTAAAGATTAGGGTCCATCCATAAGATGAAGAGAGTCATTCCCTCGGCTTATCTCACTGATAGAATTATTCAGATCAGATGGGTCGATGCAAACCAACCAAAAAACTTTTACTTTTACTCACTTCCTTGGCCCGTCTTCTTAACTTTTCTCCTCTACTTACACCAAACTTACCCTCTCTCCTAAATTTCTTACTACTGGGATTTCGTTCCCTCCACCCGTCTCCGCCTATTCACCATTATTATTGCAATCACATTGAGATCAGAGAGTATAAAGATGCGACGAGAACCTCACCCGGAGAAGTATTTGTAATGTATCCTTCCTCTCCTGTAAGGAATTACATAAATGAAAGATACTGCTGACAATATTTCCCATTATTTTAAATAAAAATCATGATCAATGTGATTGGGATGGGGCTTTAGATGTCCGACACACCGAATTCATACTCGTGTGTATCCCTCTACTTCTTTCTTGTATTCCAAATTCCAATGTACGATTACACAATCTTGTCTATCTCAAATTGTTTTTCTGAAAATCCTACATAGTCTTGTATTGTTATAAAGAAATAATAGAAATATAAAAAACACTTCATAGAGCAGTATGACTCGATTAGTTCTCATTTTGAATGAAAAGAATTATTTCCTTATTGTTCAAGATGCTCCAGATGGCTAGAGTTTGCTCAAGTACATTCTAAAGGGTTCACATCATTATTTCCCATTAAACTAATTACAGGTAGGAAAATTTTGCTCAGTGTTTTGAAAATCTTTTAAAATGCAAGGTTGAGTGGTTTCATTCATTGTAGTGGTAGGATATTATTCTACAAATCGCCTTCTTTTACGCTTCTTCTCTGTCTTTCCTTAAGTGGGGACATTATTATAATCATTATTATTCTTAGAGATGTCTGTCATGCTTAACTCACCACTGCCACTGCCATAGTAAAACTAAAATAGACTTTGTGTTAAATTTCTTTTATTTAAGGATATGGTAGTTAGTGAAGCTTCATGAGAGTGAAAACAATTTTTATATATGAAGGGACAAAGACCGAAGGAAGGAGTGAAGAGATGAGTATTCATATAAAACTTAAAGATAAGTACGTATATAAAACATATCACTAGAGATGCTCAAAGGAAGTAATGAAAAGGACCGAAAGTCATGGAAAATTAGGTAAAATCAGTAAGAAAAGGGGAGCGCAACCAATTTTGACAGAGTGGAGTGAATCTCATTGTTTTGCTGAAAGTTTGTTGTCATTCCAACTGTGCGTCATCTGCCTTGTATTATACTTTAGTTCTTTGCTTTATACACATATACACCACCATTGCTAAATGTATGTGTAAGAGTCAAGACGAAATATCTTGACTTTTTCATTTATTTATTACTCCACTTGCTCATTATGAGGACAACGGCGAGTGAACAGTTTTCATCTTAAAGAGGCACAAAATGATACAAAAGACCATTTTTTATGTCCCTTCCTCTACCAGAAATACAATTTTACTGTTCATTCAATTTTGTGCATACATTTATCTAAGACCAAGCACATTTCCACGTCTAACACTGCATTGTATTTTATCAAAAAGACAAATTTTAATGTCCTGTAGGTGGAGATATAATTTGCTGAGACTTATTCGTATCAAAGAGAAATTATTATTTTACATTTCTGATGTAAAAATAATCTCTCAGAATCCATGCATGGATGGGGATAAATAATAATGATGATGAAAAATGAGTGAAATTATAATGGAGCATGTAGACATATACGCTTTGTGCATTCCATTATTATTACACAGTGTATTACGTACGTTTTCAAAGAGAAGTGAAACACTTTGTGTTCCTGCTTTAGTTTCTACTGCACGGTAGAAATAAGTGTGATTTATTTGATGAGAAATTCATGCAAGGGACAACGATGAAGTGGCATAGTTTACTCTAATAATGTAATGAGGATCAATTGTGAAGGTTGTGAATAATGTGTACACATCTACATATAGAACATATCACGATTTTATTTCAAGAAAAATATAATAATGAGGGGCGTTCCGTACAAAAGTTTCGCTACTGTGATGTATATTATTTTTCCTTTTCCACTTCTTCCCTTTTGTTTGCTCCTCTCAAATCTCAACCAACAACGAATGAGTCGAGTTTAATTCGTGATGTCCGTATTGGAAGAAATTACTGGTCATCATTCAAAGCAAAGAGAGGAACCAAAAATGAATCTACATTATTTAAGTTTGTTCAGCTAATATTCGTTATTAAACATGGGGAGTGAAGAAGTCAGAGGAAGAATATTAATAATCCTTATGGGATCTTATTATAGGTGTGAAAGAACACACATACCAAAAGTCACACACACATACACATATTGTATATTATACACACTTGAATGTATTGCTCCCTTATGCCTCTTCTGTGCATGACTTTCATGTGAATCTTGTCATCCCATTTTTTATTACGAAACGTATATTGTTCATAATAAATTCTATACTTAAAATTTTAATAATACATCACACAATCTCAACAAACTCTTTTTCTCACACACAATTTTCCTTAATGAATTATCATTGAAGTAAACTTTTAACTAAGTAAACTAAAGAAAACTGTTATGAGAAAAGTCAGAGAACTTAAGAAAAGAATGAGTGAGGGGGATTTATTAAACTTTTGATAAATAAGCTGAGTAGGCATCATTATCTTTTCTTCAGCTCCTTTTCCGTATGGATAAACTAACTTCTTACGTAGTCAGTACACAACATCAGACCAACATGTGGTTTACCGTAGTGAGCTCTGCATTTATTTGCTTAAATCACTGACTTTGACGAACAATGATCATATTCATAATAATAATGATAATTCTTAACTTGGTTAAAAATTATTCTGCGCACAAAAAATTAATTGTAACTTGAGTTTATTCAACTTCCAGTTGGTAGGCATAGTGGAGGTTTGTTGTACATGTGGGTGCATTTGTTTCGCAGGAAAGTTTGAGTTCCTTTCTTAATTTTAATTGTGTGATTTTTTCCCATTTCTTCTCATAAGTTTAAATAAGATTTCTTGAAAATCATGAAAAACATGCATGAAGTGTTCATCTTCAAGCAAAAAATGCGGACTTTAATTAATTTACTTAATTTACACTCTCTGTCACTGATTTCAAGAGCAAGAAACGATTCTTCTGCTGGTGCACACCATAGAATTTGATCACATGAATGAACTGTCCGTTTCTTCATAACAAGAAAGGTTTATATGGAGTTGGAATATCTTACCTAAGTAATTTCTCTTTTCATTTCCCTATTAGGATAATAATTCATGTCTGGTAGGTGTCATGCTGCTCACGTCACTTGAGGTCTGGATCCTAGAAGAATCCCTACTACTATATAATATGCTTCTCCACCGTAAAGAGGGAGAACTCTGGCCAAATTAACAATTATAGTTAGTGGTGGTGAGGGAACACTGCCTGGGTTGGCATGAACTTGCTCCTTCGATTCAATAGTAAAATTGATTATTTATCATCGAACCTACCTGCCAGTTAGGATAAGAGAGACACACACACAGCGAGAAAGGAATCTTCTTGATTAACTTCTTGAGTCGTATGTAGATTAGATGAGAGGGAATGCCATTGAATATTACTTACATTCTTTCACCCTTTGGATTTCATTTACTCTGTTGGGTCATTGCGTTCCATGAATTTACTTTTAGTTTAGTTTTGCTATCAACCCTATCCCCGTGAACAGCCCTCCTGCCGATCCACCTGTCTAAATATGAATATTCTAATAGGTCCAGCTTGCACACATTAAATTACCCTTTATCATCCTTCTTGTATTCCAAGCTAATCTCTTCTAGTAGTAGTCTAAGACAACTTCCCTATCATCATCATGAGCTCCTCGCTGCTTACTTGTTTTTCATTTCCATTAATAATTTTACAAGTTAAACATCAAGTGGGGAAGTTCATCTCATCCCTTTTCAATATTCATTGTTTCAACTGATTCTCGTGTTTCATTTCACATTTCATGGCATGTTGTTATTATATCTTCGATCCCTGCATTCGTTAAGATATTTAGCTAATCGTATGCACACGTCCAAGGGTAACAGACAGGTGACCAGCAGGAGTTGCCCATTGTCTTTGTTTTGTTGTTGGGTCTTTTATCTCTACCCTGTTCAACATGCACTCAAATCATCGTAAAATTGAACCAATTTATTAGATACCTATGTATCACATAATGAGCTCAGCAAGAAATCATTGTCAGCGTGAGCCAGCCAGACAGCGATCTTCCTTCCAAGTGTAAAGCACATTATAAATATTTTGTCTCGTTTAGTAATCTCCCTCGTTCGTCTACCACGGTTATTAAAAACAAGTCTGCACAGATAAATAGAAAGAAAAGGTTAAGAAAATAAGACTAAAACTCTCTCACCCACACAACTCTAAAACTTTCCACCTTTTAGATGTTCTTATTTCTCGCATACTCTTTTTCTATTGAACCGTCTGTCTCTCCACACAGGGAAATTCTAAGGAAATCTTTAGAAGGTTATGAGATTTTTTCGCGTTCATACACCTTATTGCATCACCAGATTTCTTTGAATAGCCCATGTACAATTCAAATGATCCTCCGAGGTGCTTTCATATTTATTTCTGACACCTGGGCTGCTCAGTCAATTTTAACTACAGGATTAACAATTTTAATGCTATTATTTTATTGATTATCAGTTATGCTGGAGGTAAAATCTCTTTGACAGAAAAGAATAATTCTTTTCTGACACCAACCAGGTTTAATGTTCATCCACAAGGTTCTCCCTAAACTGTTGACTATATAACAGTGTATTCAATTTTATGGTAATTTTTATACACAGCTTTTATCTGTGTTGACCGTGTCTCTGTAGTTTCAGCTTCAGAAGAAATTTTATATTCCGATGCTGGGAGGTAGACCGTACGAAGGGTTAGAACTGAAGTCACGGTTGCAGCAACCTTTGTAATTACAATATTTGTATTATGCATAATCATCCGTGGTGGTGGTGAAAGACGTAGGAAGGGGATGATACTGTCATTATGCATATATGCAGTCAGGAGCAGTATGTAAGATGAAACAAGGAGTGCTCGATATGCAAAGGTATATTCATATATTCTTAAGCTGTCTATTGTCCTTGTCCGTCACCCTTCCAAAGTGTGTACGACTCGCATGATAATCTATTACTTCACCTCACTTATCCTCCTATCCTTCGCTGACTATTGAACTAAGAAAGAAAAAATGAATGCAAATGGATCGAATGACATTTCTCGTGTCTTGTTGCATATTCATCGTGTTCATTTGTCCCTTAACTTGTAAAGTCCCTACTTACTGAGTTGACTCACCTTGGCAGATGTTTTGGCGTGTGTCTTCAAGTGTGAGGTGTCGATTTTTTAAATTTGTTTATACACGGTATATAAAAGAGGCATTAAGTGAGTGAGTTGGGATTGTGTACCTTGATGAAAGGGAAAAGGAAGGGACATCAGGCTGGACGGATGCATGTAAATCTATTGAATTAGCATATTACAAGTGTTGAAAAGGGTTTCCGCGGAACATACTCTGAACCTTCAGGCACACACATCTATAATATAACAGCACATTCACATGCATGAAACTTGATATAACTTTGAACTCCCACTTCTTTACCGAATATCTTGGGTGTTATAAAAATGCATTATTATTTATTATTTCTGTCGGACTCCTCCACAATCTCCATTCGTTTTACAGTAGTAGCCTTTTTTAACAACATGAGACTACTTGCATAAGAGACGAAATTGATGGATAATTTACTTTATACTTTAACTGAGAACCTTCCTTCCTCTTTAGTCTGCGATTGGTATGGTTCTCGACATGATTAAAATTAGTCTCTCTTTGCATCGGATGCAAAGAAGCTCTCTTGTTCTCTCTATTCTCTTTCGACTTTACACTCCATTGTTGTATAAAGCAGTGAGAGTTGGAAACCATGCACTTAAAAAGAGGTGACGGACCATGAAATGAGGAAATGTCGTAAGCATTGTCTT
The DNA here is from genome assembly GCA_034696565.1 of Isotomurus graminis. Classification (NCBI taxonomy): domain Eukaryota; kingdom Metazoa; phylum Arthropoda; class Collembola; order Entomobryomorpha; family Isotomidae; genus Isotomurus; species Isotomurus graminis. The sequence goes on from JAQGAB010000014.1 coordinate 75,033, forward strand.
GCAACTGACAGGTTAATCTGTTACTCTTTGTGGCTTTTTATACAACTTTTTCTACTTCATGGGTAGCTGTGAAGTTCTAAATTTGTAGTTCATCTCGTACAAGCTCTGGCTCATCGTCATCACCGTTGCTTTTGGATTTAGAAGCTATTACGATGAATATATATCCAAGGGCTGCAAACTCAATGTGAGATTTGCCTATAAAATCATTCTTTGAAGAGATGTCTTCCAACTTTCTAATTGCTGTAATCGTCCTGAACACTGATGAATAGGGCTGAGAAGGAGATCTAATTGAATCAAACACTTACATATACGACAATAGTGATGAGCGAGTCAGAAGAGCAATGAATCTTGGGATAAGAACTATCGCTTCTGTTCGCTTCATGAGTTCTTGGTGTGATTACTTAACAATTGGATTTAAACAGACAAGAAATGATGGAAAAGACTCATCATCATCCTGGGAAAAACCGCACACAAAAATGTTCTGCGGTTAGACTGTCTCCACTGTGTGGCATCATTTTGCTGCGATTCCCAAGTGTTTCTTATTCTCTGGCTGTGTTGTCGCATGTGACAAACGGACAATAGAGTATGAGCTATTATGAACATAAAATTAATGCAGAGAGATCATTAGGGAAGGCGTTAGAGCTTAGTGGACACAGCCTAATGGCCAGATTCATTAGTGACTGCAATATTTTGTACTCTGTTGCTGTTGAAGTCCGTGTGGGCCGTGTCGGATTTATCGTTTAGCCTTTGCCTGTAGGTTTCTGGCGATATGAAATAAAGCAACCGGGATTTGGTCCCTGGAAGCTAAAGTCAACGTGAGATGAAGTGTATAAAGTACATCGAGATATATTTGGCGTTGAGTATTCACTTCTTACACAAATCTGTGTTGATTGTCAAAAAGATGTGAGTCCCCTTTGGCCTTTGCCTGACTGTCTTATTATTCTCAATTCCATTCTTAGGACGACCAAACCAAGACAAGTTGATTGCCCAGAATATCCTTTGGTCTGAGGGTCTGACTATTCTTCATTTTGTGTACTTCACTGGTTCACCCTATCAGGATATTTTATACAAGCGATGATCATACGATGATGAGTACACAGAGATCAGTTTGACTTACAAGACACGAGGAACACACACAGAGTCGTCAATAACTCTCTTTTGCCTTGATACACTTGCTTGCACATTATTACGATGGACAGTGGGCAAAGCAAGCAGAGGGTAACTGCTCACCACCTTGGTCTCTTGGCCAGTCATAATAATGATTTCCCATCTGTGGTCCTTCTCCTTTCCTTCGTTCATCACCAGAAAATCTTTTTATCTCTGACATAAGTGACTTCTACTACAAGTTTTTTAGACTCAAGACCATCTCTACTCATTTTAATCCGATTCTTTCGACTCTTTCCTTGCCTCTTTACTGCCTCCTTGTTTTTACGATTATCATTTTATAACCTCGTTCTCTGGCGAATTAACCCACCCCGTATTGTATGGATGGGGAAATATATCGTAATTAAAGAAGAATTAGTGGTCTGCTTAGACATAAATCTTCTTCCTCCCTGACTCAAGCTTTATGTCTTTTGTCTTGTTGATTGTTAAAATGTTGCAGGAGAATGAATATCACTTGTCTCCCAAACCAAGTAAATATACGGATAACTGTTGTGCAACTATTTCTTGTTAATCCAAACTCTAGCGTGTGTGTTTATTGTTTAAGTTAATCTAACACAAGTGCACAAGCAAAATACCTTAAAAGCAAGCTGAACGAGGAAATATTTTTGGATTCATACATCGGTATAATTTTCATATGACTATGTTGTTCACAATAGGCAGAATATCTTCATTTTGTATGATTACATATTACCATAAGGAATATTTTCTCGTACTGTTGACTGTGGATCAGAGTAGGTGTAGGTATACGCGATGCGTCCAATCGAAACCCAGGTGGGCAATTTTTGTACATTTTAATGAAAGAAGATAGACTGTGAAACAATAATTCCTTTAAGGCTTTCTCTGGTGTACTGTTGGTGGAAATTCTCTCTTGAGTAGATGCCTGTCAGATTTACACCGTTAATTTAACGTATGTGCCTCTCGTTTCTGAGAAAGACAAACAAAGCAGCTTAAAAACTTATGAAAGCCTGGGTGAGATAAAGCATGAATTCTTCAGCCTCACATCACCACACATAACATGCTTATTGACTAAGGTCCTAACCTCCTCCCTCCGAGCTAATGAATAAGATCCTGCTCTTCTCTGCTCCCCTTGTCCTTTAAGATGGAAAGACCAATCCCTCATCCTTCATTTATGATTTTTAAAAGATTATGATGATGGCAAGGATTTGTAAAAAGGTCCAAAATTCTCTTCCTCATTTATGTGTGCATGGTTTAGTTGACGATCATCATAGGGGTACATGGCGTTTCCAATCTATTCTTCAAGTTGTGTCATTACTTACAACTCCAGCTTGAGAAATGTATTCAATGATTCAAAATAATAGAATTGGAGACAAGATGGTTTCCATTATTCACGGAGCTACTCCTAAAATCCAGGAACACACCAAGTACGGTTGTATCTGTGTACCTAAGACAGTGTAGTATATCAAGAGCTGTGCTTGCACCTTTGTCCACACGTCTTTCCCTCTTATATAATAACATACGTGTCGTTGTAATCAACGATATACCCAGAAACAAGGACTTACATAGACTAAAATGAATCAGTACTTGTTCAGAAAACAAACTTTCTGGTTGGCAGTTAGATATTGAAAATTCTTGGTCATATTTCTGACATCTGGTAAAACGATGATTTGGAGATAAAAGTTCACCACACAAGTAAATACGTGAACAAGGACACTTGTAAACTTCAGTGTATGAACGATGCTGTAGGAAATGCTTATTAAAACTTTGAAACTCTTCTGTAATCTCGAACCTTTTTATTTAATATTTTCTTACAGCCGTCTCGTATAAAACTCATTACATTACGGAGCTTACATAGAGACTCTTTCCCTTTATATATGTGTCATTTACCAAAGGAAACTTCCATCACCTCAGTTTCATAAATGGATTAACAAAGACAGATGATCCATTACCTTACTCACACAATCTTTCGTTTGTCATGGAGGTATGAAAGGTACGGAAGAATCGGAATGAAGAAGGCAAGCCCTAAAATACCTTCGAATGAAGGTTTCCTTTTACCCTTCAGAACACTCGAAATATCTTTTTATTTTACGACAACTTAAGAATTTTCATTTTCTTTTTATTATTTCTGTCACCTGAGGTAATGTAATGAACTTTTCGTGTAAAGCACACGTGTGTGTAACGATTTCCTTAGCTCACAGCTTGTACTTTTTATTTCATCTCCCTTCATGCAACCAGTTGTTTTATTGTTTGATTTCCAACTCATTTTTCCTTTCCGCAACTAAATTACCCCGGACTAAAACATTTTTTCTACTTAAATTAAAAGTCCATATCATTACTCATATTTCGTTTGCTTAATGTATGACGACACCACCGAGGGGCTGGTGGCCTATAGCTGAGTAAACACATGGGGAAAGTTGCTTTCTCAGAACAATCGAGAGCTTAGTACATTCATGTTGCATGTGATATTTGCATTTGTTTATCGATGAATAAATGACTAGTGAGCTACTTGTCCCATCCCCTGCTGCACCACACTGAATGAGGTGTGGATCCTGTGTGCTTGAAATAGATAATGGACATTGTAAATAAGTAGGAATAAATTTAGACCAAGGAAAGCTTTCGAGATCTGGTGGATGTATTATTACGGCTAGGAATATCCTTCGACATTTATGATTGATGAATTCGGAAGGAAGGAAGTTCAAACATTGTTCGTATTAGCTAATGATTCACGGTGGCCTCGTACATTACTTACTGCACACATCACAGTGGATTTGGAAGTTCTGCTTCGTTTACTATAAGACTATGTTTCTGTTATAGTCAGAAATGTGGGACCCGTGAAGATTCCAAATGTTACGGGTTCTTGCAAATGCTAAAATCAAATAGTGCCCATCACACTACCTCTGTTTCTCTAGTTAAGTTCGATAATATGTTATACCAATCGACTCTCGGATTTTTACGAATCTGTGTGTGGTGTGTGTGTGTGTGTGTGTAGTGATGTGAGTCCGATGAGGCGAGGATAATAAAAATAGTAGAAGTGTAGTATGTGTGGTAGCAACACAAACTTATCTTTTCTTTGGTCTTCTACGAGTTCCCTTCCATTGTAACTTTTGCTTAAGGTGCCAGTGTCGTAGTAACCAAAACATCTTAGCAACTTTGAAACTTTTCGCTCGATAAGCTCGTAAAAGCATTTTATTCG